>CM048823.1:49462357-49754272 GCA_026586065.1 Dioscorea zingiberensis
TCATAAGGATACAACTATAGTATATACTTCTGACCCAAATCCGAGCAAGGTAAATTTTATATATATAATAGTGGGAGATGAGTTCACTATCCTAGTTAATAGCAGTCTCTCTTGGCCTTAGGCCTCATTCTCAAAGTGGTAATGTTGTAATTAACTATATTATAGTGAATTAATTTTGATGAATTGAATTATGGAAATGGTATTGAGGTTGATTGACATCGATATTATTTTTTTAATTTTTAAAAAAATAATATTGAGAATATATATAAAAAAATTCCAATTTTCTGAAATTTATTAGGATGAATTATTACCTTTTGAATAATACAATTTAACCTAATTTTTTCATTGGTTTTAACCTCAATGAATTAAACCATATGCTCCCAAATTAGTTACTATATATAAACCTTCAATCAATTTAATTCCCATTGGCTAAAAGAAAAATCATTAAAAAATTACATTATTTAATTATTAGACCCTTTGACATTGCTCTTTTTCGTAAGTAAGGGTTTGTTGCATTAGAAATGGCTCAGCAAAAGGCGTTTTCTTTTAAAACAGCACTAAAACTACCACTGTGCGACCTATAGAGTGAATGCCTCTAAAAATATAAAATTGCACAGTGAATCCAAATGTGGAACTCAAAGTTTCATGCAAAATATAACTTCTGTAATCATCTATATCAAATTAATATTGTTTGATTAGTTGAACTCTCAAATCAAATATCCATATCCAACCAATCAAAAATTTCCTAATCTCCATATCATTCTCTTCTATGTCCAACTTTCTAAATGAAATAAAGTGGGTACCAAAACCAAAGCATCCATCACCAAGTAAAATTTAGGGAAAATTCTGAAATCTTAAAAAAAACCATTAAGTAACTCTGAACCATAAAATAGGAAAACATAAACATAAATATCAAATTTCTGTATCAAATTATCGGAAAAAAAAAAAAATAAAGCTTATTGCATATATATCTGAAATATCGATGAGGTTTCTCAAAATACAAATCTATGCAATTAAATCATTCGCATCACATCATATTTTTATTTAAAGAATGAAGTTATATTTTCATACATATACTTTAATTCAACGTTTCATTTCTATCTCCCATGGCACAAAATTTTTCAGTTGTACGTCGCCTATACATACAATTTAAAATATAGTTAATTTTTATTGAGACTCATTGTTCGTGTGGTGATGTTAGTAGACATGAAGACACACAATGTGACGTGCTGACAATATTTAACTGATATGCTACCGTCAACCCTAACGTTTTGTTGAAAATTTCTATTACAGAATGTTGACATGGTATATTGTAGCAAAAAACATGCACCCCAAAATTTATGATAGACTTAACATACTAACATTAAAATATTTTTTGGTGATTACAAGTTATAGAGGCTTTAAATTGTTTATAAATTTCGAAATCTAACTACCACCTTCCTCTTAATGTATTTTATGATCTCTCTCTCTCTCTCTCTCTCATGTTCATACCACCAAATGCTCCATTGGGAAAGAGTCCCTTCCTTTCATATCATCGTAGAAATTCAAGTCCTGAAAGTGGATTGCACTAACCCTGTCACACCAGTTATAGTGTTTAACTTAAAGCTCTCAAACCAGGGTAACAGTGGCAGGAATAGGATATATAATTCTTACTAACTGTAGCAAATTATATATTATAGAAACAAAAATTTGCAAGGTTGAGTTGGCATATAAAGGAGAGCTGGTGGCAGTGCAAGAGGGATTTGTGTCTTGTCAAACATGGGAAGCAAAGAAGCAATTATGTGCTCAAATAATCAGCACACCTAATTAGATTGTTGTAGAAACAAATGGAAGATCCAAATTAGAGAACAAGAGACAAATTTGAAGGAAAAATCAAGTGAATTCACTCATTGGGATAGTGCTATATACCATGAGAGGATAACACGAGGGTTGATTTACTAGTGGAAAGAATAGGATATATAATTATTACTTCAACTGTGGTACTATATATTATAGAGTTCAAAATCTAAAAGGCCAGAGTCGGCATATATAAAGGAGAGCTGGCGTACAATACAAGAAGGGATCCGCCCTCACATAATCATCATCTTATTAGATTGTTGTAGAAACAAATGAAAGATCCAAATTAGAGAATGCTAAACAAATTTGGAAAACACTTATAAGAAAAAATCGAGTTAATTCAATTTCATTAGGAGGTGTGTGCTATGTACCAAGTGGGAGTATACCACCGGAGCTCTATCGCTTTTGGTAAGACTGACAAGATGTCAAAAAGAGATATATATAATAACAAGCACTCCAAGTCTCGTGGAATACTCTAATTACCATGTTGGTTAAGCACAGAGGGAAATTATCACCGTGTTTTATAGTTAAACAACAAATTGTAATGCCGCAACCAATAGGGAGAATTATTTATAAGTCCCCTGCAAATAGTGCACTGTGGACCTCCTCTATTAATTATAGCTACACCCCCAACACTCTCACCTGCACCCCAAGGATCTTGCAAAAGTGAAGTTGGGTAATCGTGAAGAGTGGACCTATAGGGGCTTAATTACCCTCCTTATAAAATAAATACAAAATTAAAATTAAATGTAAAATAAGCTCCAACTTTCTAAATTTAGTTCAATTTAGTTATCATTAAATTAACATATAAAAACCATATATATATAAAAAAAAGTCATTATTAAACTCAATTTTCCGTTCCCTCAAAAAAAAAATATTGGTCAAAAGGATCCTAGGTCACCTAATCAACACCTCCCAATTGTTAAATGTGGTAATAGGGATGTGTTTTTCTTCAAAAAATAAAGCCGCACATATTGTTCTCCAAGAAATTTATTTATAATTATTTTTAAAAAAACACCAACATATCTTTATAGCGAAAGTTTGGTGAACTCATTCCATAATTATTAAAAAAATATAATTATTTTTAAAAAAAAATTAAAATTAATATTTTGGTCTTGAAATCAAAAAGCAATAAGAATTAGAGGTTTCGTAAAAATGTTCCAAGATAATACATTAACTTTTTTACAAATATTAACTGACAATAAAATAAATATAAGTAACAACATCGCCCTCAGACCCCCATTAATCAATCAACGAATACTCTATCCATTTTAATATATATATATATATATATATATATATATATATATATATATATATATATATACCATTTGATTTTAAGCTTCAAGATAATCGATCTAATTTTATTCTCGTATATCAGCGAGCGATGAAAATCAAAGTTAGAGTTTTGAGTTCACTTCTGTAATTTCAGTCCCCACTTTTGTGTAGAACCAAACACCCTAAAATTGGAGGCATTGTTAGGCTCTATTGAGGTGATTGGAGGAGGATTAGGGTTAAAGAAGAAGAAGGTGCGGGTGCAATGAAAGTGTTCCAAAAATGTTTGAAATGTGAAGACAACCTGCCAACTTCCCTCCATGTGCTTCTTTCTCTCTTGGCTACTTTTATTGTCTCCTCTTTCATTTTGTTTAGTTTCTCACTTGACAAGTAACCTTTTCTTTTCTTTCTTTTTCTTTTAATTTTTCTTTATTTGATAATTTTTGCATATAGACCTCTGTAATGTAGAATAATTGTATACATATTTTTTACAAAAAATTATATTTACACACAAACACATCCACATTAAGTGATTAAAAATTTATTATTATTAGTTTTTATGAAGAACTATTAATTTACTATAATTTTGGCTTTCATTTTATTAAATCCGACAGTTAGGGGCAAGAGTGAAAAAAAAAAAAACAAATCAAATTTTCACTATATATGTGTGTGTGTGTGTGTGGAGGGATTTATATATAATTATAAATTATTATAAGTGTTTGTGCAAAATTGAACTTTTGCAGTCAAAATACAAGGGTTTGACGGGATAGACTTTTAGGAAATTTTGACCGAAAGATGCTGGGGCCAAAATTTAGGATAGGAAGTGGTTCCAAGCTCCAACCTAAAAATCAGACCCAAAACTCTAGCAATTGTCTGTTGTGAGATTGGATTCTCTCAAAGTCAACTTGGTCAACTATATCTCTCAAATTTCAAATTTTCTACTTGGATTCTCAAAAATTGTACATTATTATGCTTTCCCTTTATACCCTTCTAAAGCTTTATATATATATATATATATATATATATAAGATTTTTTCATTTACCAAAAAAAAATTGAGAAAATATGGTTTTACATCTTCTAGGTGTTTTTAGTAAATGGAAAAAAAAAATCATATAATTTGTTTAAAATAAATAAAAATAGTTTTGATTGGAGTGTACGTAACTAAAAATGTAGTCGTAAGTCCAGAGGCTATGAACATGGTTATGTTCATCAAACAAAGCCTCGAGAAACAAGTGCTCGGAGGGATTTATTGTGCTAAGAAATGTAATTACCAAGACCCGGCAAGTGCACTGATAATAAGATGTCAAATGAAATAGATATGTAAAGAAAGGTATCCAAAGAAATACCCAAAGAATTCTTTAAGATATCCTATCTCTTATATTGTGTGTATCCTACCTATATACGGTTTGGTAATAATGTACAATCCACAAAGTAATTGAATTTCAACTCAATTTAATAAATACGACGATTCTATTTTTAAAAATAAAATAAAATATATAAATAAAAAATTAAAAAATATAAAATTTATTATTTTTTGAGATGAATTAATTGTATTGGAAGCCTAGAAAAGACTAAAAAAGTAGAAATAATTTTTTTAGAACATAAAATTTGGAGAGGATTTTTGTTTTGAAATTAATTTATATTATTTTTTATAAGAGACATGAAATGACACCGGGTCAGCGACTAGTTTAACCAGAGCCGCGCTTCTAGATCCCGCTAGTTCTCCGCTAGAACCAATAGTGAGATGCCACGTCTAGCGAGGGTTGGGTAAGGCGGGTGTACCCGTACCACGTGGGAAGCACCAACGAGATTGACGGTCACTGTTGAAAGCAGGGGTGTAACGCGTCATCATGGCCTTGATGAGCGCTGAGTGCCATGTGACGCCGTATATCACCGGGTCCCTCGCCCTGCAACCTCTAGCTCCACCTTTTTTGCAAAAAAAATTCTAAGTATATTTTAAAATTGACTCTATAAATAACTAATACTAATTAACTCCTCTAATCAGAATTATAAGTTCCTCGTGTAGAATGATTTAGTTTTTTAAGATTTGGATCAAATTATGCTTAAAATTAAGAAATTTTCTTCTTAATTACGGGGTTCACGAAAAATTTAAATTTTATTTTTACTTTTATTCAAACCTCTAACCCTAATACCATTCGTGAAATCGAGAGTCGGATTATTAAGATTGGCAGGGTGAAGGTAAAATTATCCTTTTAGCAATTAAAACCTGGTTTTGATTGCCAGGCCGAAAGTCACCACTCAACATCACTTAGAAACATCGTGGTAACAATTAGGCCCAGGGTCATTTGTGAGTAGTAGCCAAAGTCATCACCGCCATTGGGTTCTCGGGAACTATAGAAGGTTTTGGAGAGGTAAATCGATGCAAAGGGATTGAATTCTCTCTTCTACTAGTTTACATACTAACTCTTTTTCTTCAATATCCACGGCTCTCTTTTCTTTTGCCACTTCACCTCATATTTTTCTACCTGCAATTTGAGGCCGAAAGGCTATCCGAGGGCACGGTGCTTTCGGTCTAACTTTTTGTTCTTCCAAATTCCGTTTCCGGTGAGTGAGTGACCCCAAAAAGTTTGATTCAAGAGGAGACAATCCTCCGAAGAGAAGAAGACGATACGGCCCATAATATCGAGTCTTTTCCCAAACATTTGTCCAATCGAGGCTTTTCTCATCCGGCTACTGATCGTGGTAAGTCCATATCAGCACTCAACATAAACAATAAAAACATAATGAAATAAAATACATAATTTTTAAATTCCTTTAAAAGACCAAAAATTTAGTTGAGGTCATCATAATTTATATATGTGAACTATCGAGAGAGATTTTTGGTTCAATTTTCTAATTAATTTATCTTTAATTAAAAAATAGACAATTAATGTTGATTCATGTAGGACAAAAAGCAGAATACATGGATTAATTGATTGACACTGTTCATGCTATCCATAACTTCTAAACTTATGCATTCAAGTCTCATCCTCTCTTGTGCATGAACATGTGCTCAGGGGACCTACAAAAATTAAAGCATCTAATAATACATTAAAATGGAGGTATAATTTACAACTCTTTGATTGAGAATACCAAGTGTTGAACTCAAACAAACTCCATGTGTGTAGGTGTTCCATAATTTGTGCATCAAACATGGGATTATTGGTACATGTTACATCGCCCACATCTATGGAGACTTCATTTTTATTTATTTATTTATGATGATATGGGTAAATCTAGAGGCGGATTACATGTGTCACTCACCCCTAGTAATCCTAGTGCTAAAAGCGGTCCAAATCCCTAAGACTACCACCTATCATCCCATCCGGAAATGGCATAATCCACCCAGTTTAGCTTACGGGGAATGAAGAAGTGATGACAATAATGGTAAGGGGGAATTAATGATGCACCGGGATGATCGAGATAATGTGGATCGCGCCCTAGGGTTCGAAAGAAGCTAGGCGACATCGTGAGTCGTAACATCTAGAGATGAAAAGGAGAGACCTCTTTGATCGACTGAAAAAAGAAAGCGTAAGCAATTATCTACTTGGGGACTTAGACTCCCCTCTTGCTTCTCGAGGCTGATCCCCAGCTTACAGATTTGGGTGTTGGAGCTATCACGATGGGGAAATCAAGGCCATATAGCACTTTTCCGTTTGTTTCCCATCACACTGTGGTGTGGCGGTCAGCTTGGAGGAGCCTCTTCTGTCTCTCCACCTAAATCACTTCCAGCTATGGCGGTGTTCTCCCGTTCGGTCATCAGGGAGATCTACATTATCCTCAGATTGATCGCACCCAGTCTTTGATTTATAGTGGTAGACCGAATTATTGCATCAACGCTTTATTTAATGGTAATTTTATGAAACTTTTTCAATGAGTACGTGCATGCATGTTTTTCATGCAAAGGTGGCTTGAAATCTAAGTAAAAATTAATACCTAAGTGAAGACAAATGAGAAAAAGGAGTGGCAACTGGCAAAGGGAGCAAGAAATGGCGTAGAAAAGACGAGCACGTAAACGCAATCGCGCGCTGGCGCGCCTCATGTGGCGACGGCGTCTTGAGCGCGCGTGAGACGGAGGTGATGATGCGCGGCGCTGGGCGCGTTGCATTGACTCTGCATGGGTGCATCATCTCTGCCCGGCAAAAGCCCAGTAGTATTTGGTCCATTATTACCCATTATGCCCTTTCTAATCCAGTGTACTCTTCTTTATTTTTATTTTAAAATAATAATATGAAACATTATCTATTTACTTAAATACCCCTGTTTGTAAAAGTTATACTTACTTCATATCCTTATAAAATATGTTTCATGTGTTAGGAACATTGCCAAACAATCAATTAGAGTAATGCTCTTCGAGTTAGGCTCATTTCAAGAAAACTAGAGTCGGCTTTGAATTTTGAGCTTTTCGAAATGTACTGAAGCCATTTTGAGCTCTAAAATTGATATTCGAGTAGAGTCAAAGAGTCATTCGACGAGGCTTCATTTCCAAATAAAGCTCAAAATTTAATATTAATATATTACTATAAAATATATATATTAATAAAAAAATTAATAAATATTATAATATATGAATAAAATATTTAATATTTAGTATTGATATATAATATAATATAAAAAAATTAATTTATAAATAAGTTTTAAATTTCAAACTAAATCCGAGATTTCAAAATGCATGAATTAAGTTCTTAATTTCAATTTCGAAGCTTTTGAGCCCAGAAGCTCGAACTTTCGAAATTAAAATTGAGGTCGAAGCTCTTGTGTAAACTTATCTCGGAAGCCTAATTTCAAGCTTACGAAGGCTAAGGCTTATTTCGAGTCGAGATCGAACTGTTGAGCCCAAAATTGATCAAATCTCACCCGTTTACAACCCTTATTTATTGCATATCCATCTATAGCTTGCTCAATTGCTAGAATTCTTAGTTTTAATTATAGTTAGAAAATGTCCCTAAACTATTTTTTAATTTTTTAAGTGGGTATTTAAATAATTGTGAACTTTTATAGGGATATATTAGCAAAACTTCATTTAGAATGATATATCCATCTAAAGAGATCAACTTCGAAATTACCTAGCTCGAAGAACTCGAAATTAGCTCAAATAAATTTAGCTTGAGGCTTGAGGATTTCGATTTCTAATTTCAACACCTTTCGAGATCGGGCGTCCGGATTTATAGTTTGAAATTGCTAAGAGTTTGAAATTATAACTTTTTTTTACAATGGCGTATAAAAAGCGCCTCCACGAGGGAAGTCAACGACGTAACATAATGTCGTGCAGTGAAAGCTCAATCAGGTTGCAATTTAGCTAAGAGAACATCATCACCCATGATCCCCTCACCTTTCAAGAGTGGGATCCCTGGGTGATCTGGTAGAGAACCCCTACCTCTATACCACAAGCAGTAACCCAGGATACTCACTGATAGGCTCTGGTTCGGCGTGACGCTTGCTTAATTATAATTTTGAAAGTCTTCTAGATTTAGTGACGCATTTAGCTCGAAATTAAAAATTTATTTATAAAAATAATATTTTTATGAATATTTATTATATATTAATATTAACATTTCATGTACTTTCGAACTTCCGAACTCGATTTAACTCGACTTCGAGCTCCGAAATTGGAAGCTCTCGAAATCCTCGAACAAATCTCAAGCGGGTGTGACTTTAACAATTTTGATTCACATTTGAGAATCCCATATGCTCAAAAAACCTATATATAAGCCAAAAAAAAATCGATTTGCTTGAGATATGTAATTAAATATTATTTTTATAAGGACATTTAAGTAATTTTAAAGTTTTTCGAAAGTGATATATAATGAAAAACTTCCAAAACTATATATGGCATATAGGCAATAATTTGGGAAAACTAGACATGTAATTCCATAACATGGGTTCTTATTTGCAAAAATTAAAAAAGCTTTAAAAAACAGGGGAACAAAATCCAACGTGGACAGAGTGGGGCTGCTAAGGGCCACAACAAAGAAGGAGCCCACAGCAGGTTAAAGCGTAGCAAATTAGTTGGGACGTTTCAGAGAGACAAAGCGGAGCGAGTGGTCTCGCGCTCCGAACGCCGACACCCTCTCGCATCGTGCCTACCGCCGTCGTCGGTGCTATTCAACGATAACGGTTCCGTTAGTTTCAGAAGTTAGGCCGGCCGTTAACTCCTTCAACCCGTGGTTAATCTCTAACCCCTCCCATGCCTTAACCATGGTTAACTCTCCACCCGCCACCCCTATATAACTCCACTCCCATTCCGCTCCTTTCGGACCCCTCCCCACTCCCCCACCCTCTCTCTCTCTCCGAGCTTCGATTTGATCCTCTCTAGCAATGGCGATGGTGCCGAGATGGGTGCCACTCACGGCGCTAGGGCTTCTCGTGCTTCTCGCCGGAGGGATGGGGTGGTTTGGGACCCGGAGGATCTCTGATTCGAGGTACATTGCGTTCTTATTTCATGGAGATCTTGCTTAATTAGGGTTTGCTTGCTAACCCTAAGATTGGGATCCTTCCTCTCTCTCCGCAGCGCCGGAGCGGCGGCGAGGAGGAGTTTGAGAGGAGGCGAAGCCAACGAGACGGCTTCTCTCATGGCGCTCAGGTTAGCAGCATCTCCACCGTTCGCTTCTTTCCAGATTAGATCTCCACCGTCGGATGTAGCTCAGTATTGCGCGGAGTTTTATTTTTGTGTTATTTTAAATATATTTAAAATTCGCAGGTTATTTCGATATTTAATATTTTTTTTTAGAAAAAAATTAGAGGTATATAATATCGGGGGTAGTGTTGTCATTTCTTACGAGATCTCTGAGCGAGGAGAGCGGGGTAATATTGTCATTTTAAATATATTTAAAATATTAAAAATGGAATTAAATATATATTTAATATTTATTGTTTGGAAATATCGGGGGTAGTGTTGTCATTTCAATGAGATAGACAAGGGGCAATTAGGAGATCTCCTTTTGACCCATTCGTATCGGTTCTCGCGCCTTCTCTCGGTTTGGATATCATGAAGGCACCGACCACCTCGAGCGGTGAACTTCTCGCGAGTACTAACCAATTTCTCGTTTCCCGAGACGAGATGTACTGTGGATAGCGGCGATAGTGCAGCTGTCCTTTAAAAATCGCGTTCGTATCCCGATATTGTCGAGATTTTGTTATTTATTAGGGGTAATTTGGTCTTTTCATTCTTCAGGTCTGAACTTGATCCGGTACATGGCGCGGTTGAGGACCCGGAGTCGGTCGTCGCTGAGGTTCATATGTAAGTTAGTTCCTTGTTTAATTTGATATTATCATTGAATTTCAGTTAAATTGTTAATTGAATCAACTGTTTATTCCAAAAAGTTTTAATTTTTATCTTAATTTCGTTTAAATTTTCATACCAAATTGAATTTCCAAATGAGATGCTAATTGATATTATCATTGAATTGAAGTTAAAAAAGTTGTAATTTTTTTCTTGATTTAGTTTAAATTTTTCATTAAAATAGTTTAGTGTTAGTTAATTTTAGAGTGACCAAATTGAATTCCTAAATGAATTATTCATAACACTATGATTTAAATGGTTATTGTTAATGTTTATGATAAGTTGATTATTGACCTATAAATGAGTAGCTTCTTGTTTAGGTGAAGATTCAATGTTTCTATATTAGGTCTTATGAAACACAAACGCCCTGTAGTGACCACAATCCAAGCATTGAATGAGCAAGTGACCAGAGGCAGAGGCCATGTTCCCTGCTTGTGTTCTGGCAACCAATCTGTTGTCCTGCAATGTCTAGCTCTTTCTTCAGGCTCAGTTCCGCTGTCAGTTGCTGTAACCTCATATAATGCTCAAGCCACCAAACATTGAAGAGAATAACTCCCCACTTCCATTATTTTATTGAGTTTACTCATCTTTGTACTCCCTTTGCCCTCCCACTCATTAATTCCTCACATGCTCTGCTGCCTTTACTTTGTAACATGGGGTTTGCTCTTTAACCTTCTAAAATCATTTGACCCAAAACTATCCAAATATTTGTTAGTCAAATTACCGTTTAAACTTTGCTTAAAGTTCAGATGCTCTTTCTTTGTTGATGTAGTTGCAGAAATGTGTGTGCAATTAATTTCTCAAGCATGCTCTGCTGCTCACTTGTAACATGGGGTGCTCTCTTTTAAAATTGTCAAATATTTGTTAGTCAAATGTCCCGGAAGAATGCTCTTCTTTGTTGTTGCTGATGTGAAGTTGCAGAAATGTGGGTATTGCAATTAATTGCTCTTCATGTTGTTTTGAGCAGGGCCACCAGCAACCATGCACGGACTCAGCGTGCTCTTGGCTACCTGTCATGTGGCACAGGTAACCCTATTAGATGACTGCTGGCGTTGCTTGACCCAGTGATTGGCAAGCAATCTCCACAGGAAGAGGCTGGCCAGACGCATGCGCGGCATTTCTAAGCTTTGGCCTCGCAATGCTTAATTGGTGGTACGTGGATGGAAGGTATTATAGTTGTCAGTGATCCGGGTGAGGCTGATGATCCCCGCGTGGAACCCAACCGCTCCAGGCACCCTGCGCGCCACGCCGTCATGGCTCAAGATCAAAGCACTCTGGATAGTCTCTCCAAGCGTGACATGGTCATCACCACCCTCAAGGAAGAGAGCTTATAATGTAACAGCTTCAAGACTCATAGATGGTCAGCGGGCGCCAATGTCCACATTGCAAATGGAACCTGTCTGACCATTCAGTTCGTCATACTTCAACATCATCATCCATGGCCTCCCACATTCATCTGGCGACTGCAAGCCCACTGGCAATGCCATGGTCACGCAGCTCCCCTTCTCACTATGGCTGGAGGGACTATGGCTGGCGTGGTGATGCTGTTTCCATCTTCGGCTCCAGCCACATTTGGGCTCGACTTTCACTGCTGCGGCCTTCCTCAAATCCTGTGCAGACGGCCTTGTTGATGCCGTCATGGGCTCCACAGGTGCCATCACCATCTCCAACAACTACTTCACTCATCACAATGGAAGTGATGCTCCTCGGCCACAGTGATTCTTATGCCAGGGACAAAGCCATGCAGAGTCACCATTGCATTTAACCATTTACGGGCGTAAAGGCCTTATTCAAGAGGTGATGCCAAAGGTATTTCATCTCACATTCAGAGATTGGATGATTTGATTCCTACACCTTCTCTTCAATGATGTTTTGCTTGGAAATAAAAATGCAGGTGCCGGCATGGTTACTTTCCATGTTGTGAACAATGACTACACACACTGGGGAAATGTATGTGCAATTGTGGTGGCAGTGCTGAACCGACGATCAACAGCCAGGGCAACCTGATATCTCGCCTCCGGTGAGATCCCTTCGCCAAGGAGGTATATAACAAACATCTACTAACTCCATTGAATCCCTCTGTTTTTCAGCCTTTCAATTCTCAAAGTGGGAGGAACCACAATTCTTATTTAAAATTAAGTGTTCAAAACATACTATAGCTAGCGGTTTTGCATTCATAGTATGTATTAGCCAAGCTTTTCATTCTTCTATATCTTCTACAATGGTTGCCCTGTTTCGAGCTTCATTCTCACAAATGGCCATCTTGTGACATTGGTCTACTAAAAGGGTGAACACTAATGCTGGGAGAATGGAAGAGCTGGAATTGGAGATCAGAGGGAATTTGATTCTCCTTCTCAATGGTGCCTACTTCACCCCTTCCGATTGCAGGGCCTCTGCCAGCTATCTCCCGGGCCTCCTAGTCACCGGGCCAAAGTCATCCTCCATGGTCGGTTCAATCAATACCTCCGGCTCCATTGTGTCACTCTCCTGTCGCCCGTGGTGAGTCACGATGCTAATGCATTATCATTGAAATGAGCATATTACACATACTCCATTGTCATACCAACCTCCCTCACTGCTTCCCACTGTTAACTCTCCCTGTGGGGCCTGGGTGTGGTAGCGTTGCTAAACCTTTTATCCTTTTGTCTTCATGGTGTGCTCTCTATATCACCCCTTCCCCTTCTCCCCAAATTGCAATTCAGTGCTGCTGCATGTTCTGTTGTAACAACAGATGCATACTTTTATTCCAATTATAGGGAAATGGCTGTGTTTTGCAACTAGTTGTTTTTGCTCAATGCCTACCTTTTCAGGTCTGATATGCTCTCTAATAGATGCTTATGTATCATCATATTGTGTAAAGAAAACTCTCCCCTTGATTTTTTTTGTAATTGTTAATTTGCTTGTATTACAGGAACATGATATTAAGAACCTATTTGTGATTTTCTTCAACAATATCTATCTATCTTTTCCAAATCACAAAAATAAAATATAAATCAAAAGAACGTTTACTCATAATAATCAAGATGTTGCTTCACTATCAGTCAAAAACTAACATTAAAGAAGACATATAAGTGCACTATACCAATGGCCACAATGGCCTATTGATACTAGGTCTTTTTTATAAAGGGTTCGTTCATTAGGGAAGAACCCACGTTCTTTGAAATCCTTTGGGGGTGCGTGTCATCTTATTAAAAAAAAATGTGCACTATTATGTGGTGGCGATTGTAATTTTTATGAATTTCTCCATTTTTCACTCAACATAGAACTTTGCTTATTTCTTTTTTGAGGACTGATGAATCAAATGATAGTTCTGTTCCAATTTCTATCATTTCTTTTCCCTATGAATCAAACTTTTTCTTGGTAGAATATAAAAAGAGAAAAAAAACAACTAGCAACCTTAAACCTATCTATCTCTCCAATCTAGGTCAAAAAAATACAACCCAGGGTAGATTATTTTTAAAGCTCCCCGTTATAAGTGAGGTGCTTAGTGAAAGAGTTTTAATCTACTTAGAGTCTATTATACACAACACTATTAGCTCCCTCGCCTTTTTTATCTTGAATCTTGAAGTGGCAAACCCGTGCACTTACTCTACTATTTGCAATCCAACACAAATCAGAGCTCTACATCTATCAAACTTTTTGAGAGGAAAAACAATATTTTTTGGCATTGATATTAACAACATTTTTGGTGTATCACTTCTTTTGATTCTTGGTAGTGAGTTCCAAAGTGATGATGAGATTAAAACAATTTTTGTATAAATTCTCAATTGATAAAAAAAGAAAAATAATAATAGCGGTTTCTAGCTGCGTACTTTTTTGCATACTGTGAAAGCGCCCTATGTGGCTGCTGGAAGGCCGCAGGCCGATGCTGATTCGAAGTGTGGGAGGCGGTGAAGTGAGAGTACTGAGGAGGCTCCGGTAGTAGATTCTGAGCCACCCCAACACTCACCCTTGCAGAGGTATATGAGTTCAATCCCTGCAGTTTATCCATAGATTTAATATCCAACTTACACAAAAGCGGTACCGGGTGCACTAATAGGCGCTTTCGTAGGCCATAGGTATTCGTGTGCACTTTTAAAAAATACAAAAAATACTAATCTTATGCCAACACACATTTACAAACAATCAAAACTGTATTAGCACTTATATAGAGACAAGTAAGAGCAAAGAGACATACCTTCTCCATTCCAGCAGTTTGTGGACCCAACTCTGTCTCTTGCTGGATCTATCCATGAAATCAGATCTGAAAACAAACTTTTTTTTTTTTTTCCTTTTGCTCTGAGGAGTTACTGACAACTTTTAATGGCATCCAACAGGAAACAAGATCTCTTCAGTTGCATATATATATATATTGTCTGAAAAGCTTTGGACCAAACTTAACTGCCTGGTTTGTCAAGAATCCCATGTTGCCATTCTCCTGCTCCTCCAACAATACCATGAGCCCTGTCACATCTTTTCTGATTTTCAGATTTTCAGATTTCCTAGCTCTTTTGCTGGAGTTATAACTCTTCATGGACCAAAAAGTTCAAAATAAATTCCTGATTAAAGCCTTCCAACCTCAAAACCACTGCAAACTCTGTGGTTTATCCATTTTATCAAAAAAAAACACATCAAACTCTTTTCTTTTTTAATCAAAAGGTAAATATTATTCTTTTAGTTTCATTCATCCAATATATAGATTTCATTTATTTACAATTTTGAGTGTGATTACAATGTCTCAATTCGAATAGGAAAGCTGAATTAATCACTTTGAGGAGGATTGATATCCCTTATTGTATGGAAATATATATAACAATATTGATGTTCTAAATCAATAACGGAGGATTGATATACCTCTTTGTATGGAAACATATATAACCGTATTAGCATCTAAATCGCCGAATCAGTGATGACTAATAAATCATGAAGGATTGATATCCCTCTTTATATGGAAACATATATAAATGTATTGGCGTTCGAATCACTGAGTGATGATTTTGATTAATCTGGTCGCTCCAGATTTATTTTTGTTGTAGTTTTAGTGGTAAAACTAGGAATCTTTTTGTGAAGAGGCACCGCCAAGATTGGTGATCTTTCATGTTCTAACTCTTGATCAAGCAACACAACTCTTCTAATAGGTTGTGTCTTTTGTTTTAAGTGTCTATTTATTGAGGTTTGCAAAAGAAATTAAGAATCTGAATCATAAAACAAATTTGGAGTTTAAATGTAAGTTATTGGAGTCTGAGCCAACATATATCTATTTTAGAGTCTTTGAGGAGAAAACAACAGTAGATATCTTGACTTCGAGGAACGGAGTGCTTTAATTCCACTCAGGCATAGATGGTTGTATCCCTGGCCAATGATGCCTATTGAACTGGCAAAGCACATGAGTGGGGACGAATTTCTGTTGAAGGACATTGCATAGCAAGCTTCTATCTACATCAAGTTAGTATATGATTTCATAATTATTTTAATTTCAGTTCTTGTGATTATTCTTGTATCTTTGTAATACATTCAAGTTATTCAATAAAGAATTTGTTTCTATTCATTTTTTATTGATTTTCGCCAACAATTTTGATCTCATTCGGCATGATTAGGACTGCTTTATAGATCTCCATTTATATCATTCATAGTCTATGCAATTAACTACATATGGCAATTTGTATATGCTCAACAGAAATCTTTAACTCCTGTCTCAGTTATCATCCCTATAATCAGTAGAGTAACCAATAGTAATATACTAATTAAGTAAATTTGATTTGAATATATAAATATTTTTAGATTAAATTAAATAAACATATGATTGATTTCTAGCTAATATTAGACTAGTTTGAATTGGTTTTTCTCATATAAAAACACTTATTTCATAAGTGAAGTATTTCCAACTCTTTTTTTTTAATATGTAAGTTTTCACTTATACGAAAAAATAAAAAGCATTAAAAGAAAAAAACGACTTTTTCCATAAACAATTAGGTAGGTGTTTATGAGATAAGTGTTTTTGGAGCTAAAAATAGTACTCTCATAAGTGATGTTAGTTTTGGCTTACTGAAAACATCAAAGTGGTAAAAAAAAAATTGTTTTACGGCTTTTTTCCATAATTATTAGGTAGGTGTTTATTTATTATTATTATTATTTTGACCTGGTAGTAAGAGCCTTCCACTCATGATACGGTCCATGGACGTAGTCGTAAGACGACGGCGAATAAATTCATTTCGATGCTTCAATTGGCTTACGTAGTATGCTTGTCCTGAGAACTGAGGAGTGAACTCCACTCAAGGCTATGCTCACCCCTAATTACTGAGGTGGGGAATCAAACTGAGGATCCTCAACATATGGAACCCGAGAGGATTTACTTTGGTCTAGGTAGGTGTTTATGAGATAAATGATTTTGAGCTAAAATTAAAAAGGAAAAACTAATAGTTTTTCTTTGGTATTTTTATTTAGACAAAAGTACTCTCCCAAGTGTTTTCATAGCTATTCATCCAAAAACCTACTTAACATATTTATAAGAATGAGAATGGTGACCACTCTTAGGTAGTGGCTCAGTTAAGGGAACCCATCAGAGTTATAGCCAAAGCGAGTTTTCATAAGGTGATTGTCAATGCTTATGGACCCGAATTTAGGTGATCTATCCATGACCAAGATGAAACTTGGGTGAAACTAAATGGAGGTCCAAACTGAAAGTCTACTTAAATAAAATAAAATATATATAATTTCGACATTTGATAAGTCAATCCAACTGAATCGATGATATATAGTCACAGTATTGTATGCATAGCTAGGTATTGTAGTTTTACAAATTGTCATTAATTTTCCTTCCAACTTGGTGACCTAAAAAGGTTTTAAAGAAACACACTTTCTTCATTTGTTAAACTGTTTCAACTAAAAATATATATATAAAAAAATATAAATATATATATATATATATTGTAAAAAAGGTATAGATTGACTTTGACATATAAATGAAAAAAACCAACGACTATGCAAGGTGAGGGGAATTACGGTCGTCGTGAAAGCCTTACATGGGCCATTATACAATACTTATTTACCGCGTGGCTAGATGTTCATTAATAGTTGAATTACGTCCCTTTGGCTGTCAGCTGTAGACTTTAATAAAAAAACATATAAATGAAAAAAATCTGAATTCTTAGGAGGTAAACATGTAAATTTGCCTAAAATCTATAAATCTAATAAAAATATATTTATAAATTAATATTTGGAAATGCCATACATGACTTGTATTTCTATGTTTGTACAATTGATTTAATTAAAAAAAAATATTTGTATTGCAAAAAATTACAACCATAAAACAAAATTTCTAGTAAAATTTTTCAATTTTATAATTTATTATCAAATGAGTTAGATGGATATGGGTTCATTTGGTTAGGTATTTATCTTTTAAGATATTAATAGATTTTTTTTTAAAAAAAAAATATTTCTTTGATGAACTACCACACCAAACCATGACATCACAATTAGATTAATAACATATTAAATTTGGTTTAATTTATTTTAATTTAATCTATAAAAAATTTCTAGCAAAAATAATATTTATAAAAATATAAATAATAATTAAATAAATGAGTATTATTTTTCAAAAACACCCCAAAAATTATATATTACATAAAAGCCCCTTAGAAACGTCCAAATTGGATCACGTCCACGTTTTTTTCTCGCCTAAATATTGGAATTTGGGCCGTGGCCGTGAGAAGACACTGTATATAAAACAACATTTTCATTTGGACCCACAAAAAACTCCATTTTACAAACACCCCCCCTCGTCGAAACGAAGCCATGGCCGTCGCTCGCTCGGAGCTCAGCTCCACCGGGGAGGTGGTTGCCGGAAGGGAGGAGCTGGATCTCGGACTGACCCTGAGAACGAACAAGCTCACGAGTGGCAGCGGGATGGCGAGCCGGATCCTCACTGCCGAGGATTTGGGTTCTCGATCCCCGGTCTCGTCCTCATCCTCCGTCTCCTCCTCTTCGTCTGCTCCTCTTCCCATCAGCGCTGGTGGGAGGACGCCGCCCTCTCACTCTCCCGGGTGAGCCTCGATTTATACCTAATTCTTTGATTTGTGAAGCTATGGAATCTGATTATCCGTTTAATTGAATGACTTTTTAAAATTTTGTTTGTAAAAATTAGGGAAAAAACATTCCTTTCTGATAGAGTAAGAGTTGGTTTGGGGCTGGAGATTTTGGTGATGTGAATTGCAAGGATTTAGGGAGATCAAGCATGAAATTTTCATTTTTTTTTTTTGGGGGTGGAGAAGGATGTGGATGAGAAATTAGTGGATTGATGGAGGGTTTGTCGGTGGTTGTTCAATTTTAAGGTGATTGTTGGTTAATTTCATCTTCATAGAGAAAACATCTTGCAGGAATACTGAATCAAGATCAAATAGGATAAGAAGAGAAATCATAGATATTGATTTGGCACTAAATTAGGGTTTTGTTGATAAAGCAAGTAATGATTGAAATGTGAAAAATACTGTGAATTGATACTAATGACAAGATGCTTAATCTCTTTAAGAGGGTTAAATTTTATCCATGATAGGATTATCTTGCTCAATTGTTGATGGGCTGCATGCAATTGAGCATGATATTGTATAGGTTCATGGATTCACAGGAAAGTTCTTGTGTGTGTATTGGAAATGATTGAACAAGGATGACATCAAAGAAGAAGAAGAGGCAGGAGGTTAGCAAAAACATCAGGGTGGTGATCAAATGGTTCTTTGAATTTCCTCTCGGTTGTCAGTGGCCATTAGTTTTACATGTAAATTTGATTGGATTTTAACAACATTGACGCTTGAATCTGATGCATAATATTGAGCATATATCCATTAGAAACTATTTTTTTTTTCCACCATGACTATTTCTTAGTGAGGAGTCTATGTATATGCTATTCCCTTTTTCTTGACTTTATTTTCTTTTTCTTTCTGTTATTTCTCTTATTGAGTTAGGCATTATGTATTTAGGAGCAATCAGGGGACGGTAGGATGGCCTCCCATAAGGACTTACAGAATGAACAGCTTGGGTAACCATTTCAAAGATTAGCCTCAGAAGCGGAAACCTCTGCTCAAAGAAAATTGACAAAATTGTTAAGGAGGATAAGGGCTGTAGCGATCAAGTAAAAAACATAAGAAGGCATGTGGGAGGTTCACATTTTGGTTAAGGTGAACATGAATGGAGATCCCATTGGAAGGAAAGTGGATCTCAATGCTCATAATTCTTATGATACCCTTGCACATACTCTAAGCGGACATGTTTTCACCTGTGAGTTCACTTCTATGTTCCCTCCTTGATATAGATGAAGTTACAAACAAAAGCAGAATTTGTTTTGGAGTACCATCTGATTGATTCTTATTGATTTTTGGTATAGATGACTTGAAGGCCTCAAAGATGCTTGATGGCTCTTCGGGTTTCAGCCTCACTTATGAAGACAGGGATGGGGATTGGATGCTGGTTGGAGATGTTCCATGGGGGTATGCATGCTTATATGATATCAATAAACCTACTACAATGACTTATAACCCAACAACACTAGACTATGTCTCTTGACTGTGAATTATCTTATCAGGATGTTCCTGAGTACTGTGAAGAGACTCAGAATCATGAGGACCTCTGATACTAATGGGCTTGGTAAGACTTAATGATTTAGCTATGACATTTGACAGAAGTTGATCAATTCATGCGATTGAACAAGTCTTTTGAAATCATCAGAAATCTTTTTCTTGGGTAATTGACATCGACAATTTTATGAGACTGACCATTTGGCATGTTTTCAAGAGTATTGATATGGATTTAATTTGAATTGAGTTTAATTTTGTTCAATGTTCATCAAGAATTGCTTTTTTCATTTTCTTTTTTTATTTTTCTGTTTTGACCACTAGCCGCCACATTGATGTCTCAATCCAACAAGGCTATTGGGCCAAGAACCATCTGAGCTTGAGTTCAATACAAGGTCTTGCATCTTCGGGTGAGGGAGGTTGCATTCTATGGAATGTAAAGAATAAAATAGTAGAATCGACCTTTTCTCTTGCTACCAGGTGTGGGTTGTTCAACTAGCCATCCAATGTTTCTCTTTCTGTTGTGTTTTAAACCTTGATATTCCCATTCACTGTATTCTGTTTTGCCATCCATGTAACCCGGGCAATCATATGAAAGTTTGTCCAAAAGTTTGTAAATAACAGTGATTATTTGTCTCAGTATGCAAAATTTGAAGAGCGACATTGTTGCTTGTTCGCATCATCTTACTGTTTCTAACACATTATATTTGTGTAAACTTCTGTGTCACAGCTGAACTGATCCTCAGAGGTACGTTAATTTTGTTAGTTGTTTATCTTTAATACACATGCCCTGTAATATTACTGATTGTAGTAATGACCTGTTTTGGTGTGTTATGTCCTATAGTTCTCAGATTTTTTTATTTTTTTTTTTTAAAAATTACATTCTGACTCAATATGCTTCATCACACTCAAATTTGATTTGTTTCTAACTTTCTGTGCATATGATCTGGTTCTACACAACTCTATCTTGAACCAAAATTTCAGTGTGTGGTGTGATGGTGCAATCTGGATCTGAATATCTCTTGGTCATAGTGAGAAAACCAAGTTCAAATGTAGGAAAACTTCATCTCTATAACCTTTGTCAGTTATTCAAGGTTTTCATTTCTGTAAATAATTAGGCCTGAAGTCATTTTCTCATTGTATTACTTGCAGGTGAATTAGGAATATTTTCTTTATCATCTGAATTCTCTGGAGCATTGAGAAAGGTCAGGCATCTACTCTTCTCCAGATATGAATGCATTGAATAGCTGCTGCACTTCTAATCCAGGTTCTACTGTTTCTTTGAATTAATTTTCCAAGTTAAATATGAGGATAACTTCTTATGTGATAACTAAATCATTTCAGGCACATGAACACTCCAACAAATGTATTATTATGCTAACTTTTGGAACATGAAATTCTCCGATAATTAGAGAAAGAACTGGCAATGAATGAAATCTTCAAGTGGTCAACAATGTATGAGCATAAATAGCTTGCTGCCTGCATCCATTCTCCCATTCCTTGGGTGTGATTTTCAGAACCAAGATACTCACCTGATTATGAACTGCATGCAATCTTATCACATTAGAGATTCAGTTATGATGCACTTGTGAATTTCACTGAATGGCACAAACACAAGAATTTCTCACTCCTCGCAGCTCCACATCTTCCATCACACTGAGAAAAAAATTCACAAGAAAACACATTCAAAAATCAATCTTTCTTGACATGCATATATCTGAATGCCATCACTATTCATTATATTATTACCTTGATTGAAACTCCAGAACATGAGCAAGGTCCATTCCATGAGCATCAGGCCAAGTCACCTTCCTCACCTTCTGCTGTTCTTTCGCAACAACTACTGTTCTTGGCTTCTTGATGTTGCTCTTGAGAGGTGGTGGAGGTGGTTGAAGACATGGCTCATGCCCTACACCTTTTCTGCCATTGAAATAACCATTACTGCCATTACTGCCATTACTGCTAACTCCTTTGCTGTCACTGTTGTTCTTAGGTACTGGTGCATAGCAAGAACACACCAGTGAGGTGCATTTGTTCTTCCCTGAAGCCAGTGAGCTCCTTAAGAAGAAGATGCACAAACAAGAAGAACAACAAGAAGAACAAGAGATTGAATTCAAGTAATGGAGAAATGAAGTGTCATGTCAGGAAGTGGGAGTGTCTTGTGATCTTGTGGTTTGCCACTCAATTCAAAAGGTGGGAGAAGGCTATGTTTGCTTTTTATTGGTTCAGTTTTAGGAGCAAAAGAAAGGCATGGCATTGATGCTTTATGCCCACCACCAATGAATTGACTTGACTTTCTAGTGTTTTGCTTTCCTGGATTTCTCTTGTCATTTGTTTGGTATTCAAAAAACCAATGGATTGGATGGGTGATGCTCATCCTCTTGAGAGTTCTTAGCACTGGGAATTTACTACATGAACTTCAATCATGGATAATGATTGCCACCCTGGTGACCACCATAGTTTTCTTTTTTCCCTGGGAGAAAATTATTTGTACCTTTGAAATTAATTGCGAATATATTTAAGTATACTTTCAAGTTTCTCATTTGATTGCGTATATATCCTTAAGCTTTTCATTTGATTGTGAATATATCTTGTGTTTGTGTTGATATTTATGAATAGTTGTTAACTCAAAGACATTAACTATGGTTAAATATAAACTACAAATGAAGGAATTATCTTACTATCAAATCTTTTTTTTTTGTTTTTGTTTTGGATAAAAGGTGTGGCCTCACAAGAAAGTCAATGATTGATGGGGTATGACGTGTGGAACTTTATTTGCGCATAATTGTCCTTGCTGTACAACTTTTACTGGCAGGGGAAGGGCTCGATCTCAGAGACTTCGTCCAAGTGAAGATCGAGGTCACCTCTCTTATGGGAGGCTTAACCGATACTTAATAGGTCATCATTTACTTCTCCAAATCATTAAATTCCTTATAGCCACTTTTTTTTCTTGAATGTATCATAGTGGTTATGGGGAATTTAATAAGAGAATAATAAATAATACACAGATGATGATAGCAAATGATAGATTTTGCTTTCAAAATGAACCTTTTTCCCCCTCTTGGGATATCAACCTAATCATTCCCATAATAAAAGACCTTTTGTTTTCCTCTTTTTTTATTTTAAAATTTTATCAAAATATTTATTTTATAAATTAAGTACTTTTAACTTTTTTTAATATATTTGTTTTAGTTTATGTAAAAAATAAAAATAGTAAAATATTGGTTTTATAGTGTTTTTTTTCTCATAAATTATGAGAGTACGACACTTGAGTAACTACATCTCTCTCTCTCTCTATTGTGCAACACCCGCTACTATAACGACATCATCATATTGATCATGAAGAAACCGTTATACTATCAAACAGGGCTCGGATGAAGATCCAACTGTAATATTAAAACACAACACACGTGACATGATCACAATGACTCGAATGAAGACCCAATTATCATCCAAGTACTTAGTCATCCAACGATGGAGATCAACCCTCTAGAAGGCTTCAGAAGGTTCTAACAATTAGCACTTAACTACCTCTACACACTCAACTATATCTGAGCTAGAGTTTGAAACCTTACTGGATCTAAGTTGGCATTCAAGTGGATCTTAACTGACTAATTGCCTCAACCTACTATAAAAGGAGGACCTCTACTCATCTTTTTCTCTCAATGAGTACACTCCTGCTCCATTAAGGCTACCGATCTTTCCCTCCAGGTCCTTGAAGTTCTCCATCTCCACCAATCTCTTATCCGTTGATCTAGGTTTACTTTAATCACAAGGAAGAGCAGATCTCGATATCAACAATATATATACTAAAAAATGAGTTAAAGCAACACACTAATTAACCACACACTGTATCATCAAAGTACTTGATTTCACTTAACAATTAATTTCAATGACATGCCCAATTAACAACCAATAGAGTACATCAACATGTCATAATCGAGAAAGACTATCAATAATGCAATAATACACCAAAACAGTAGAGTGCATCAACATGTCATAATAAGTAGTTGTGACAATTTCAAGATGTCAGTATCTGACCATTCAATTGCCCGCAATCAACTGAGTGATTATTTTGAATGTTTTACAATATTTCTTTTAGATTGTTTGTATATTATACGATTAGTTATCTCATACTAATAAATATTAATTAATACAATAAAATTTATATATAAAAAAAATCAAGTAAACTACAGTTAATATTTGTCTTTTTAAATTTAATTTAATATTTTTTTCTCTCTGGTGTGTTTTTTAAACTTTAGGAAATCCAACTCAAAACTAATTTAAAAAGTTAATTTTTTTACCAAGAATATATATATATATATATATATATATATATATATATATATATATGTTAAGATCATGGGGCCTTTATTTATTTTGTGGCAGATTTTGTGTCCTTGCCCGTTCATTTGGTTTTGCTGATATTTTAACTAAATCGACATTATGGATGGAAAGAGCATTGAAAAATAAGCAAGCATGTCAATTTTCAAATACAATTTAGAAATTTGTAGGGTTTTCGTATTAAATGGTGAAATTTCAACGTATAAAATTTCACCGTTAAGATGAAGGCCTCTGAGTTCTAAATTGTATGAAAATTAAGCGTCTAGCATTTTTCGATGTTCTTTCCATCCATACTGTTGGATTTGGTTAAAATACTGTGCAAGAAAATAAATGAAAAATGATATCAAATGGTGTGTCAAAATAGTGTGTCCCATGATTCTGACCATATATATATATATATAATATTAAATTTATTAAGGGGCTATATGTAAAAAAAGAAAAACCGGAGGGCTTATCTGTCGTTTAACACCTTATCTGAGTTATCTCAAATCTCGAATGCCCTAATCCCATCTTCTTCAATTTCTCCCAAAAAAATATCTTGAGATGCGCTCCAAAACATTCAAATTCAGCGAGACATGGCCGTCGCTGATCCTTTGATTTCCTTCAAATTAGGGCTCGGATCTCCTCGATTTAGCTCGAATTGATCTCCGTGTCCTTCAAATCCGCCATTGGTTTTTGGGATCTAGAAGTAGTTTTTTGGGTTTTGGTTTTGTTGGAGACCGAGAGAGGTCGCGGTGATGGATCCGCGAGGAAGGTATCCACCTGGGATGGGGAATGGGCGAGGAATGAACTCGGAGCAAAACCCCAATTTTTATGGCAGGATGGCTCCTCAGCAGCAGCAGCAGTATGTGCAGAAGAATCCGGCGCAGAACCAGCACTACCAGAGTGTCCAGCAGCAGCAAAAGCAGCAGCTATGGCTGAGGAGGAATGAGATGAGTGGAGATTCAGGCAGGAATGAAGCGGTGAAGTCGGTTCAGTCTGATGGGATCGATGCGAGGTGAGACTTCCTGATCCTCTGGTTTTTGTGATGATATTGTGTTTTAGTTGATTTATCTTTTGCTTAGTAAAACAATGAAGAAAGTAAGAAAATGCATGGTGGTATCACTGTTTCTGATTATTACCATGAAAATTCATAGTTTTCACTGGAATGTTGGTTATCTTTTTTTAGGGCTCTGAATGCCTGTCAATGATGAAGGAATATGGATGTTGAATATCATTTTTATGAATGATATTAAGATTTTTATACTTTTGCTTTCATGCTATACACATCAATTGTTTGCAATTTAAGTTTCTTTTAGATTGGAAAAATTCTCCATAAAGGACATGATAGAAGTCCACATTCAATGAGGATCATTTACCAGCTGATATTCTTAGAGAAATGCATGGTACTGGAAAATGAAGAATTATACATGTTAGTTGTAAGTGTTTTGTCTGGAAACTTATATCATTCTAGCAATAACCTTTCTTTTAATACTCTGATGATTTCAGTTCTCAGGATTGGAAGGCTCAGTTGAAAATTCCACCACGGGACACACGTTACAAGACGGAGGTAAAATTAACTTTAATGTAATAATATCTGTGTCTATGATTTGTCTATTACTTTTTCAACCTTAATCATTCTGAAGCTACACTTATGTTGCACCTCTTTTGAGGGATATTTGCTATTGATGGTATAGTGCATATGCCATAAACAATGAAGTGAATTGCACAGGTAGTGGCTATACCCAAGGAATACAAACCAAACTGCTTTTAAATCTCATCCCAAAAGAACTTAACTATTTATTTAAATGAATTTTGCACTTCATTCGGTGACTTCTTTCATTCTACTCATCAGTATTTATGATCCATAAAATTATACTATTACCTTTTTCTTCCATTCTCCCTGTATTAGTGGTAAACATATTTTTGTGGTTTCCATTTATGTGTATAGATCATAATGTACATCTAGAGTAACATATATAGTCTTTGGTATTGGACTGTATGGTGCTATTTATGAACTGGTCTTGTTTTTGTGTGATTGGATGGCCAGTTTGCATCTCTTCGTCAGCTTTGTATTTGATGTCTTGTGGGTAATGCTGTTTTACTCTTGTCCAGGATGTTACTGCAACGAAGGGAAATGAATTTGAAGATTATTTTTCTGAAGCGGAGTTGCTTATGGGAATATATGAGAAGGGATTTGAAAGACCTTCTCCTATCCAAGAAGAAAGCATCCCAATTGCTTTGACTGGGAGTGACATCCTTGCTAGAGCTAAAAATGGGACTGGGAAGACAGCTGCATTTTGCATTCCCGCCCTGGAAAAAATTGATCAAGATAACAATGTTATTCAAGGTTCGCTTCTGGACTTCCTGTTTTAGTGAAATGACTTTAAGTAGCCTTTTCTGCTGTATGTAGGAAAAACTCTTGTTTGGTGGTGATAATTCACAATTCTATTGTGGATTATCTATATGAACATGCGTCTTATGGATCCCATATTTTTTTCTTGGGTGTTTTTTACACTTACTCTGCACATTTAGATTTCCTGGATGGTTTTTTGCTCTTATATATTATATAAATTTGTTCAAAGGTGCATTGCAAGGAACCTTATATTGTATAATTGTATTCTACAAACTTACTTGGTTTCTGTGGTATCAGTTGTGATATTGGTTCCAACTCGAGAATTGGCTCTCCAAACATCTCAAGTATGCAAAGAGCTTGGCAAACATTTAAAAGTTCAGGTCATGGCCACTACTGGAGGAACAAGCTTGAAGGATGACATCATGCGGTTGTATCAACCTGTTCATTTACTTGTGGGAACACCAGGACGTATACTTGATCTTGCAAAAAAAGGTGTTTGTGTACTGAAGAATTGCTCAATGCTCATAATGGATGAGGTTTGTTTAGCCACTTGGTCAATCAAATTAATAATTTCATTTTTCAAATAATTGAAAATCATGAGATACTCTTTGAAAAGTTTACCGCATGTTATTGATCAGCACTCAGCAGGATTGTGACTTGTGGATTATTAGTTTCTATTTTTGTGAAGTTCTGAAATATTTTTGGGTCCTGTGTACTGTATTTAATATGAGTTTCTCTCAAACTGGCTACGTGGTTCAGATGGTTTTCTATTTGCCTTCAATTCTAGAAGCCTTTACCAGAAATCTGCTTTGAAGAGGTGATAATTATGCTTTGCTTCTTTTGAATCAAAATTGAATAAAATTTTAAAAGTAGAGAAATATTCCAAAGCTATTTGGGTCATTACATAGCTTGTACTCATGAGTTAAGGCCTGTTTACTATATTGACCCTTTTGATAAATTTTGGGAAATATTATTATTGTAAAGGCTGTTGTCATTAGTCATATTCATGTATTATGATTATTTGTGGCATATGCTTCATTTGGAAATTTATTTTATTTCCTATGCGATATGCTCTATTGCCTTTGATCTCACTATTGGTGGTGAAAATGATGTAACTGTTGCATTATATGGTAAAGTTCTCTTTATGCTCTTTCTTGTGGTCTAAAATCCATATTCTTTCCCTCCCAGGCAGACAAGCTCTTGTCTCCAGAATTTCAGCCCTCCATAGAGCAGCTGATCCATTTTCTTCCCGCAAGGCGGCAGATTTTAATGTTTTCAGCAACATTTCCTGTAACTGTGAAGGAATTCAAGGACAAATTTCTACCAAAACCTTACGTAATTAATCTCATGGATGAGCTTACCCTCAAAGGTATAACACAATACTATGCTTTTGTAGAAGAAAGGCAAAAAGTCCACTGCTTAAATACACTTTTCTCAAAGGTTTGATCTTGATTGCTCTAATTAGCCATTGTTTGCATCAGCTCCCATGTTTTAAGATATAATGGACTTATGGATCTTAATTTCTCCAGCTTCAAATAAATCAGTCCATTATATTTTGTAATTCGGTTAACCGGGTGGAATTGTTGGCAAAGAAGATTACAGAGCTTGGTTATTCATGCTTTTATATTCATGCCAAGATGTTGCAAGATCACCGGAATAGAGTCTTCCACGATTTCCGTAATGGGGCGTGCCGAAATCTTGTGTGCACAGGTGCAGAATTTACATCTCTAGTACCGCCACTTACTTTATTCTTTGCTTCTGGTGTTTTGTTTAGTTCGTGTTTATTTGCTAGAAGCTTCATCATTTAATCAATTTTATGTTATCTTTTTTCAATGCTAAGTTATCAATTTGTGAAGCTTGATCTTGCGCACTGACGATGCTTTTAATGCGCATAGCTAAAGCTGTATTTGTTGGCATGAAGTTCCATTTAGAATTATTAATTGTTAAGGCCATAAACCCAAAGATAGGCTGGAGATCTATGTATGATGTTTCTATTGCAGAATTTGATCTTTGTGCATAACTTGCATAACCTCTCACTAGAGGCAAAGGAAGAACTAATGTGCATGCCTTCCACTAGGCTCATCTACCATTCCATTCCCATTTTCCCAATCATTGGTTTACACATTCATTCAACCTTTTCATCTGGCACCAAACAACACAATTTGATTTCCTATTGCATCATATACAGGCTTGGCAAAACTTTATGGCAGTTTTTTTTTTAATATTATTTATTATATTCTTTCTGTTGATTTGGCAAACATATATAGAAAGATGCTTGTCACTTAGGGTTTCCCTGAAAACATCATTGTGCAATTGTTACTGTGGGTAAATGGACATTGTCTCAACATTGTACATGTTGGGGTTGGGAAAACCTTCTCATCATTGTCTCATTATGTGCATTCTCTGAATAAGCACTTTTTTTTTCTGCCTTTGGACAACTGGTACTATCAAAGAAATATGACTAAGCTGATTACTAGATGTTAGCAACTGGTGGGAAAAAAAGAGTGGTCTTCCAAATAATAATTTATAGTGGACTCTTCATCCTCAATTCCTGAAGCAAAATTTTCAAAGTAGCTTTTATGTTCACTTCACTTTGCATTACAATATAACATGAAATTTAAATGATTCATTCCTTGTCAAATTGTCCTAAATGTCTAACATTAGTTTTTGGTGTGTTTACTTGCCTCTCATCCTCCTAGTTAAGGCGTTGAAGTTTGCAATCCATTACTAACTTAAGTTGTTAGTGTCATATATTTGAAGCTCTTCTGGCACACCATGATTTTTCTTTTGTGCAATTGATTGTCCAATTTACGGTGCAATGGTCTCGCCTCATTGGAGTTTTGTTCAGTGGGATGTCCTTTATGCATCTATATCTCTTCATGACATGTCATATTCTGTGTGACCTCATGATGCATGTTAACTGCCTATTATTGTGCAATAGTGTTAACTTAGATTTTTAACATAACTCAACTGGTTTTTAATTTTTAAATTTCTCATTGCAGATCTTTTTACACGTGGAATTGACATTCAAGCTGTTAATGTCGTCATCAACTTTGATTTTCCCAAGAACTCTGAAACATATCTTCACAGGGTATGCTGTTTTGCATCTTTGGGTTTAATGGTGTAAAATTTTGTTTTCATCGGTGCTTCTTAACTCGTGAGCACCAATGTTTTGCAACCCATGTGATGAGCTATTATATAGGATATCCACTTTGGAAGATATTTGAGTGTTTTGACTGAGATATAATTATATCTACTTTCATCACCCTCATGAATTATGAGAATTCGTGTGATTTATTCATTTTACCTGCTTTGTAAATGGTTCTATTATGTTTTTGCTTGTTAGGTTGGTCGATCAGGGAGGTTTGGCCATCTTGGTTTAGCGGTGAATCTGATCACTTACGAAGACCGTTTCAACTTGTAAGTAGTGTTGCCACCTACCACCACACTGTTTTCTGATTGGGAATTTGTTGTAACTCTTGGATACCTGTGCTTTTACAGGTATAGGATCGAGCAAGAGCTTGGAACAGAGATCAAGCAGATCCCTCCACAGATAGACCAGGCTATTTACTGCAGATGATCCATATGGTGATAGCATCATGAATAAACCTCTCGGACCTTCCTACCTGTAAATAGCTGTTTATCGGGTATGGACTAGACTTCTGGCTATTACTCAAGTTTCCACTTCAAAATGAACCATGTTGTGCTTTTGCATATCAATTATCACAGACCACCTACTTCATACGACATTAATTTGGATAGGTTGCCAATAATTTGTATGTTCAATAATTTTGCTGGCTTTGAAATTGTTCATGTTTCAACGCGCACATGCATTCATGTTTCAACACATGCATGCATGTTCATGTTTTAATATGTGTGCACAAACATGCTCCATACTTTTGTTGGCATGGGATGTTCATGCAGATGCCACACACACACACACACACACACACACACACACACATGGACTCTCCTCAGCAAATTCTGCATTGATTATTATCTTGGGTTTTAAAAAATCTTTAAATATTATTGCTTTTACAATATTTCTCATGAATTACTATCAAGTTGGAATTTCTTCTTCCATTAAAAGATTCGATAACTATGTTAGACATAACTTTTTTGGGGCATTAATAGATTAATGTTTGAGGCCTTTTTTTTTGGGGGCAAAACATGTTTTCCATCTTTCCTAGACTTGGCTATCTGTGTTTAATTTTAATATTTTGTTATCTTCACCAGGTTGTCACAATCATGTCTCCCCAGGGCCATTTGATTAAACAAGGTACAACATGCTACTCTTTATGTGGACCCTTAAAATGTTGATTTATGCTATGGGACCTCCCATAACTCCTCAACCACTTCATATTTCGTAGTAGTGAATCCTAAGCTTAAGATTGTAATTCCTGTGTTTCTCCCAACCTAGGAACTCTTTGTACTGAATGCACACCTCAATTCTGAGGTGCTTTACTCCTAAATACATTCTGCTGTTGCTTAAACCACTGGATGTGTTTAAGCCTGGATTCTTATTTTTTTTCCCGAGTTTCTGATTATGTATTATAATGATGAGTGGCCTTATGTCAAGAATTTTAACATTTGAAGTTATTCCAAACATCGTGATATATGGATTCCGATTATTCTCCCATGAACAGGAGTGTTCTGTGGTCTCTTCATGTATTGCAGTTTGTCTAATCCTATTGAAATAAATCATATAGCTTTTGATGTTGAATGATATGCTGCCTGCTAAAGCCCTGCTCCAGTGAATAGATTCAATGCTGCTGCTGCTGCTGATTTTGTTCTTGAGGTAAATGAAACAACTACATAGCTTTTTATGTTTTTGTTTTTATTTCAATTCTTGAAGTTTCATATCAAAGTACAGTGAATTTTCAAGAAGTGTGGGTCTCAATTCCACTCATTTTGTTGTGTTCACTGATTGCAAAACAGTATTGTGGTTGATAAATGGTAGTGTCTATTAATTCTCTTGCCCATGCAGTGTCTCTCCTGCTATCAATGAACCTTAAAAATACTCTTTTTATATTTTCTTTCATTCAATTAGTTTGTCTTTCCCACAAAAATTTATATGCTTTTCCCTCATTTTGTGTCCACTGATTGCAAAACAGTATTGTGGTTGATGAATGGTAGTGTCTATTAATTATTCTGCCCATGCTGTGTCTCCCCTGCCATCAATGCTCCTTAAAAATACTATTTTTTCTATTTACTCTCATTCTATGGATTTGTCTTTCTAACAAAAATTTACATGCAGTTGGATACAATGAGATTTTGGCTATTTTTATGTTTTTATACAAAATTGATATTTGGCTAAAAACATTTTTAATTCTTTATGTTTTTGGTGTAGTTTATTCACAGGTTAATTTTTTTACAAACCCCCCAAAAACACTTGACATCAATTCTAGTTCACACTTTTTTGTATAATAACTTTTTAGTTTCAATTTTCTAAGTGTTTTTAAATTAGGTTTAATGTTTACTTTTTGCTTGATTATAAATTAAATAAAAGATAGGTGATATAATTTGCGAAAGATAAAATAAAATTCAAACAAAGTAGCGTTAAAAAAAGTTCAAGTTTTGTATATATATATATATATATATATATATATATATATACTTATGTTAGAGTGAGGCCAGCCGCAAATATTGCAAGAATACTTAAATACATCTTCTTGCACAAAACAATGGTCAAACCCTTTCCAATAGAACCTAATAATAGTGAGTCAATAGGGGTATATAACCAATAAAACATGTTTTACAAGGTAACATAAGCAAATATTATTTTTATAGGAATACTTAAACAAATACATCTTTTTTATACATGCCAATGCAAGAAATTTTCCTAATAACAAAAGGTAAGCAACACCAATCTTTCACAAAATCACAGTCAAACCCTTTCTAACAAAGCCAACAATAATGACCGTCAAGTCAACAAGAGTATATAACCAATGAAACATGTTTTACAATGTAACTAATGAAAGCAAATATCATTTTTGTAGGAAAGCTTAAACAAATACACTTTTTTTATACCCGAACATGCAAGATATTTTTCATAATAACAAAAAGTAAGCAATGCCAATCTTTAACATAATCACAGTTAAACCCTTTCTAACCGAAGCTAACAATAGTGATCGTCAAGTCAACAAGGGCATATAACCAACAAACCATGTTTTACAAGGTAACGTCAGCAAATATCATTCTTACATGAATACTTAAAACAAATACACATTTTTATACCTATGCATAAAAGATTTTTTCCTAATAACAAAAGGTAAGTGATATCAATCTTTCACAAAACAACAAACAAACCATTACTAACATAAGCTAACAATAGTGACCGTCAAGTCAACAACATGGGCATATAACCAATAAAACATGTTTTACAAGGTAACTAGCGTAAGCAAATATCATTTTTGTAGGAATACTTAAACAAATACACTTTTTTATACTTGTACATGCAAGATATTTTTCTTAATAACAAAAGGGCAACACCAATCTTTCACACTAATAGAAGCTAATTAAGAATAGTGACCATCAAGTCAACAAGGATATATAACCAATAAAGCATGTTTTATAAGATAACATAAACAAATATCATTTTTATAGTAATATTTCAAATACACCTTTTTATACCTGTGCATGATAGAAATTTTTCCTAATAACAAAAGGTAAGCGATGCCAATCTTTCACAAAACAACAGTCAAACCCTTACTAACATAAGCTATTGTACAATAGTGACCGTCAAGTCAACAAGAGGGGCATATAATTAACCAATAAAACATGTTTTATATGGTAACTAGCATAAGCAAATATTATTTTTGCAGGAATACTTAAACTAATACACCTTTTTATACTTATACATGCAAGATATTTTTCCTAATAGCAAAAGGTTAGCAACACCAATCTTTCACAAAACCATAGTCACTAACATAAGCTAATAGTGACCATCAAGTCAACATGGATATATAACCAATAAAACATGTTTTACAAGGTAAGGTAAACAAATATCATTTTTATAGGAATACTTCAAATACACTTTTTTATAGCTGTGCACGCAAGAAATTTTTCCTAATAACAAAAGGTAAGCAACACCAATCTTTCACAAAACTACAGTCAACGGTCAAGTCAACAAGGGTAAAAGTCAACAAGGATATATAACCAATAAAACATGTTTTATAAGATAACGTAAGCAAATACACTTTTTTATATCTGTGCTGTGCATACAAGAAAATTTTCCTAATAAGATCTTTCACAAAACCACAATGAACCATCAAGTCAACAAGAGTATACAACCAATAAAACATGTTTTATAAGATAATGTAAGCAAATGCACCTTTTTATACCTGTGCATGCAAGAAATTTTTCCTAATAACAAAAGGCTAAACGATGCCAATCTTTCACAAAACCAGTCAAACCCTTCCCCATCTCCACCTCTAACTCAACCCCATTTCCCCCACTCCCCATCCCTCACCAAAAAAAACAGAAACTAATAATAATAATAATAATAACAATAAATAAATAAATAAAATGAAAAGATTTGGCATGCAATGCAATGCATTGAAGTCCCCGCAGCCAAAGAGCAAAGCAGGCTCAGAGTGTCCTCTCCGTAGTGCCTTCAATGACCACCACTCTCTCTCTCTCTTCTCCAATACTCCAACAATGGAAAAGTCCCCGCATTAACTCCTCCTCCCTCACATTAACTCCTCTGCAATCTCCTCCTCCTGTCCTGTTTCATCTCATCAACAATAATATGCATTATATATATATATATATATATACATATATATATATATATGTCTTTCCGTGTTTCAATTTCAAAGCAACAATCCCTGTACTTTCTCAAACCCCCTCATTTACTACCTCTCTTCTGCCACTCTGCTCTTCCTACTCTTGCTCTTCTTCTTGCTTAGTTCATCAGATATCCCTGCATTTATATCATCTTTATCTCTTCTTGTTCTTGTTCTTGTTTGGAGATATGGGAAGAGCTCCATGTTGTGACAAGCAAGGGTTGAAGAAAGGGCCATGGACTCCAGAGGAGGATAAGATTCTAGTTGATTTTATCCAGGCCAATGGCCATGGAAGCTGGAGATCCCTCCCTAAACTTGCAGGCATGTTGCCATTATTGTTCAACATTAACTCTCATCAACAGTGGAATTGAGATATTTAGCTGCTTGTTGTTGCAGGTCTGCTGCGTTGTGGCAAGAGCTGTCGGCTGCGCTGGACTAACTACCTCCGGCCGGATATCAAGCGCGGGCCTTTCACTCCTGATGAGCAGAAGTCCATCATCCAACTCCACGGCATCGTCGGTAACAAGTACCAATCACTCTCTCCCTGCCTTTCTCCTCCTCTGCGTAATTTTATCAAACACCTCTCATGCTATGAAAAGAGTTCACTTTGAAATTTTGTCAAACATATGCCGTGCATGCATTCCTACTTTCAAGAGTACTTCTATGTGTGATTTTTTTAAAGTTGTTCTAAGGGGAATTCTATCAAACACGTTTCGTGCAGGTGGTCGACGATAGCGGCGCAGCTGCCGGGGAGGACGGACAATGAGATAAAGAACTACTGGAACACTCACCTGAAGAAGCGGCTTCTTCGGATGGGGCTGAACCCGGACACGTACGCGCCGTCGTCGTCCCCATCGTCGTCGACCAACTCCTCGTCATCGTCCTCAGCGCGGCACATGGCGCAGTGGGAGAGCGCCAGACTCGAAGCCGAGGCCCGCCTCTCACGCGAGTCCCTCCTCTTCACCTCCTCCTCCACCACCCCCACCCCCACCCCCTCCGCCTCCAGCTCCGACCTCATCGCCCCCCGCCCGGAGCCCGACTTCTTCCTACGAATCTGGAACTCCGAGGTCGGCGACGCGTTCCGCCGGCCGGTTACCGCGAAGCCGCCAGACGAGCTCGAACGAAAGAGCTCCGCCTCGAGCTCCAACGATGACGCCTCCGACGACGACACCTACGACCTTTACTTAGACTTCAGCGGCGGCGGCGGCGGCGCCGGCGCCGGAGGAGACGATTTGAATATGAGCTTTTTTCAGGGGCAATTAGGGAATTTCACCTCTCTCTTTTCCAGTGATCTTGATGAACTCGGCCCTGAACTCAAGTGAAGTGAAGGAAGTGAGAAATTAATGTTTGGGTTAACTAACTAAACTTAAGTGGGTTTAATGATTTGGTTTTGATGGCTGGACTTGGTTTTTTTTTGGGGGGTTTGGCTTTGGCTTGGGTTCTTATTAGCTTGAGAGGTTGAAAGCATGTGGTTATGTTTTCAATGTGATGAATGTTTGGTTTGTATTATATTATATATTGTGGATTTAAACTTTGGGAAGTCCAAATATATTGTAGTTAATGAATGAATGAATGAATGGCTTTCAAATTTTTTTATTTTTATTTTTTGTTAATAATTATAATTTTTAGATATTTTTAATAATTGATGTGTCTTCAAATTTAATATATATATATATATATATATATAGTCATTAATTTTAAAATTTATGATTATAACACTTTAGCAACCAGGGTTTTGTAGTAATTAAGTGTTTTAAGTTTGAAAACATTGAGGAGACTAGAGTTCACTTGAGAAGAGGACTGAAGAGGACCAATAATGATCATCTGACCTCAATATTATAGACTTTGACTCTTTGAGGATGGGGTACAATAGAAGTAAGTCCAAGAAAGTAAGGCCAACAGAGATTGTTGTCAACCAGGACAATGAACACATCTCTCACTCATCTACTCAAAATCATATTATATCCGTAAAATGCACTTGGCTCGGGCCTGAGATGAGGACGTGTGTAAAATGGTTTGAAAAAAATTTATTGTACCCTAATGAGTAATGATCGTGGTTTATCTATTTTTCTAATATATATAGTTTAAGATGTAACAATTTATAAAATTTTATTACTTTTATTTTTTGTGGATTGTATTATGAATTATTTGATTTTAAATTTTTCAATAGTTTATTGAAGGAATGCAAGAGTTGATGATAATAAATGTTATCTATTAAAGGAATGTTGAGATACAACATTTTGTTCACATTAATTACCTGACTCCATTTATGACCAATTATTTTTTACAAAAAATATATAATATTAATATTTATTATTATATTAATTTTAATTTTATTAATTAAAGTTGTATCTTCATATTGCTTTAATCTAATTCTTTGATCCAACTTATAACTCTTCATAACTATCATTAACACAATTTAGTTCTTTTTTTAATCTATAAATTATACTATTATATTTATTTAGGTTACTAAAAACAAAAAATAATATATCAAAATAATTTTTATTTATTTTTTGAACTATTAGACGGAAAATGAATATAAGAGTGCAACTCAAAATTGGCACTACTATCAATCAAGGCTAAAGGAGAAGGAACAACAGAGATAACTGTCAATTAGGATGACAAAAATGGCTCTCATTATGTCTTTTTAAATTTATTCTATCTGTAAAATATACATGATCAGACTTAAGTCAGGATCTATATAAGATGGTTCGATAAATGTTAGTTTCTATCCTAATAAATGTGGTTTATCTATTTTTTTTATAAAAAAATTCACACATATCGGATACGACCATGTCTTAAAGTCGGATCGACGGTATAAAATACCGAATTTTCCGAATTACACTTGTAATGTACAGATGGCAAATACAATGTTATCCTTCAATTGCCAAGTTACAATTTCTATTTGAGTGTCATAGTCTAGTCTTATAGTTCAATTCCCTCATAACTTCATCACTAGTCTCCTCCTCCACTGCACACTATATACAGTGATATAGTAGTAGTCAGTAGGAGCAGTGCTACTGCTAGTCTTCTTGCAAGTAAATGCAAGCACACACTTGCATTGCATTCAATGCCACCTCCTCTAAACTTTGAAGGCATTTAATGAATCATCTATCTATGACATGCATTTACTTCTATTTGGACAATTCTTCTCATTGACTAGGGAGTGCTTTTTCTGAGTTACTGAACTTGTGAAGTCTCACACTTTTTTACTCTCTATTTACATCAGAGTTCAACTTCATTGCACTTCCTTCTTGCTTGCCTTTTGTTATGAATGTTATATATATATGTAAAGAGAGAGAGGGAGAGAGATTGTGTCCTTATCCTATGATGGTCTTGGAAGGAGAGAATATGAGGGAAATAATGAAAGACAATTGGTACATGAGAGAGTGAACAATAAATGTATTAATGGTTGTTTACTTGTATCTAATAATACTAGCTAGTTCAAACAATAACATTTGATGTGATTGAAGGTGATTGAAGTGTGCAATTTTGCCTCAACTTACATTAATGATGGGATGTGATGGAAGTAGATGAGTTTAGATGACAGATTAAAACATTATTTTTATTATTTTTATCACAATGAAAGCTTAGATTTATAAATATTTTAAAGCTTGGAAGCTTTCCCTTGATTATCTTTACAGTTAATTTTGCTAAAAATAAACGAAGATATATATGACAGAACCTAGCGCTTCCTATGTAACCATTTCCCCTACATAAGTGTGATATTAGACCATTTCTACAACCTACTTAGACTAAATGGTAAACCCTCCATGATTCTAGATCTATCAGGTGTAGCAGAGTTGTGTGGAGCCAGTATTATAGTTTTTTTCCTTTATATTGTTCTATCCTTATAAATTTTTATGATTACGAGAATTTGGTGAAAACTGCACTGACAGCCGTGGATGTAGTTCTATTCTGAGATGAATCACATAATTTTTTTTTTTTTGTCTTTCTTGCTTGTTTCTTTTTTTTTTATTGTTTTTGTCTCTCACGATCGCAAGGAATCATGCCAGATTCCCATCACGATGAGAAGTCACTTTCTTCAAACAATTGAAAAAAAATGTCTACAATTGTTGGAATCTGGAAGTAATAATCATCACTTGGAGGATATGGCTAGAAAAGAATAGAAAATATTTCTACAGTGTTTTTATGAAACTAATCTATAATATTAATTTCCTTATTCTTACTTGGTTTGATGTAGCACATGCGACCAAGAGGCCAAAGCTTCTAACAATGGAGTAAGTTATAAAACAGAGCCTGATATTCACCATGAAAGATGATCCCCAACAACTATCAGACACAGACTTTGAGTACGTAGATCCAACACAATGAAAATGGTGTAATCATCACCCTCTGAGAGTCATGAAACTTATGTATATATGTTCCCATTTCGTTGAATCTGTACCATAGTCCTTCTAAGAACCGCTATCTTATTTTAATAAATGTAGTTAATTCATTTTTCTCTGAAAAAAAAGAAAAATTTATACTCTTTGTTTAGCTAATAATCAATTAATAATTAATCAGAATAATTAATAAAATTTACTTTTTTTATAAAGTGGATAAATAACATTCATTAAAATGTAAGTGTATTTGTACATGATATACAAGAATAGAATTCTTTGACGAATCATATACAAGGGGGTATGGTGACCTCTACTATGGATTCATTGGACACTCTCAGATGTCATCAAAGTCTGCTACTAGAGGATGCCATGGTGGATCTTTTTGTGTGAATGTCACACTACTCTTGATGTTGAATTAGCCCGTATTAATTCGATCTTAAGATGATGTTGAATTAGCCCACGTCTTTTCTTTTTGAAAAGTTCAAGGGCAAGAACTGATCAATTAATTCTATTGAACATAAATAACCCGCTATCATAAATTGGTAAAGTGAAAAAGTTAAAAAGAAATAAAAACTCATGTAAAATAAATAGTTATTAAGTATAGGTAATTAGTATACAACAATCATACTTGTTGTAATTTTTTTTTACCCACCTGAACAATGTTGTTTTTTCGATCCGGCACCTCAACTTTTTTAAGTCTCTCAAAAAGCCTAAACTTTTTTTAAGTTTCAAAAATGCACCTCTGTCATCATCCCTCTGACGGACGTGAGATTAAATCACTAATTTTTTCATTAACTCTATTAAAACCTACTGTAACCCTATTGTAATAATATTATATATTATGATATTATAACCAAAAACCCCCCAACCCTTCTCTCTCTCCTCCCGACCTCACCACCTCATGGACGGCGACGGCATGCTCCATACCCTCTTCCTCCCCCCCTCCGGCGACTCCCATCCTCCTCTCCTCTCCAGCCACATTCACACCTACAAACGCCTCCTCCAGCTCCACGCCGGCGTCCCCATACTCCCCGCTGAAGTCATTGGTGGCATTGGAAGCCAGTTTGGCTTCTGGTTGTGAAACTGATCCCATCTCTGATCACAAGAGAAGGAGAGGGAAAAGAAGAATAGGAGGAGGATGGAGGGAAGTAGTCCATTGTTACTGTGTGATGAGGAGTTGATGCTTTCACGTTCTTGTGTTAATTAATCTTATCATCAAGATGTTCTTTCAGGCTTGCAGCAGACTCAAGCTTTCACTTGGAACTACATTCAATTCTGTCAACTATCTTAATCGTTGTAACCGATGAGGGGCATGCAATGATATTATTCTGATTTCCCTGTCCCTCTTGTCTCCCTCTCCTCTCCCCCACTCCTCTTTCTTCTTCTTCTTCTTCCCTTCCCTCCCTCACACTGGTTCTGCTGCAGCCCCTGGGCTGCATCACTCTCCGTCTTCGGTGTCCCGTCCTTCATCTTGTTTTCAAGTTCTTGTTCTAATGGTGATAGACTGATAGTTTCAGGAAGCCAAGGAGCTTCAGGCTTGTTCCTTTTTATACAACAAAGCCATTGATTGATAGTTGGACTAAGTCCTTGTCTGTCTTCCTTTCCACTTGAACTTACCAACACCCAATGGCCTGATGTGCTGCAATTTTTTTTTCTTTGCTATTTTCCCTTGTCCTTTTATATATATCCATGTGGATAAATACACACACATGAAACCAGTTGGCTTTTTAAATTTTTAAAGTTTAGCATTTGCCTCCATTTGTGTGTATTGACACACGCACGAAGACATAAATTACTTAAAAACTATGAGAAAAAAAGACAGAAAGGTTATTCTTGGAATTAGCAAAGGAACTCAATAGATAATTTTATATTATAAAGGATTGACAATTAAAGAATGGGTTCCCAAAGTTCAGGTATATATATACATAATCCTTGACCTTTATGGCTAAGATCATCAACCTAATCTTTTTATGCTTATCCAATTATACATTCTTTTTCTCATTGAATTTGGTTGCAGGAATGGGAGACATGGATGATGGAGTTGTTAAGCATTGCATGTATATCCATTGCTTCAAAGCTTGATGAATCCCTTTAGTCCATGATTTCATGGAGGAAGTGGAGCCAATGGCGGAGCCAGGATTTTTGTTTATCCCGGGCTAAGCTAATCATTCATACAAAGATTCAGCATACTTTTTCTCAAGTTTGATGATTCTAGTCATATCCCTGAAAATTAATTAGCAAAAGCTAATTACCTACTTCTAAACTAATTGTGAAATTCATTGTCTAAAGTTTGAAGATTAGTTTGTCTATTAACAAAATCATTATACAAGCTTCTCATCTCATTTGGGAACACAAAGACCACACCAGGCATCTTTATAGCATCAAAATCCAAACTAAAATTAAAAATATAACACTAATTTAATACACATCTCATGCACATTCATTTAAAATATAACAAATTTTCTAACCGTATCACCTCTGTATATACAATACCTTTTAAAAGGAACAAAATTATAAAAAAAACATTACAAGCCAAGAGAAAAGGGGAAAAAGGGGCACCTTTTTTAGCTAATTTTCCTCGGATCAAGATGCTAACCCAGCGTTTGCGAAGCCTACTGCCGCTGATCTTTTCAAGGCTGCTCGGCCCAAAGGTCCAGTCGGATATATTTATTTCTTACAGTTCATCCAAAAATTACAACAATAAAACTCTCTTATTGGATAACTAGCAAGAATTAAAAATTGAAGATTCAATACGAAAGGCTAATCATCCTTTCCATGAATTTCACACAAGGGTACTAATTTAAAAGGCGTTAAAATTTCAGCGAAAAGCATGAAATCCACGAATTTTCAACACAAGAGTACTAAATTTTAAGGAACAAGGGTAACTTGAAGCATAGAAAAGCGAGTTCCATAAAACTTACAGAAGCGAAGACCTCGAATCCTCCACGAGATTCGTGGAACCGCATACGAGATCCTTGACCACCTCCACGCTGATTCAAAAGCATAGCAACAATCAAGAACCTCGTGATCGCATGAAACCTCGACTCTTTGAAGGCTTGAACCTCGGACCCACGTCAGGTAGCGAACCTCTTGCGCCTCTTCCGGTCTCGAAGTAGCCCCTGCTGAGGATTGCTTCATAGAGAAGAAAAGGAGGAATTTTTGAGTTGTTTCATCGGTCCATGGTGTAAAACCCTAGTGTTCATAGATTTTTGAATTGTGGAAAATTTATAAAGTGGGCTGAAGAAGCCCAGGCCCCAGAGTATAAAAAATAAAAAAATAAAAAATAAAAAAATAAAAAAATAAAAAAAAATTTACAAAAATTCACCCCGGGCTCAAGCCCACCCTAGCCAACTAATAGCTCCGCCCATGAGTGGAGCACACGTTCAAGCCAAGCACGATCCAAAGAATGGACCTCTCGGTGCTCAAAGCTCTGAATTGGAGGCTCACTAGCGTGATAGCCTACTCCTATGTTGACCTGTTGATGCGGCGGCCGCGAGCCAATCGTGTCACCGAGCTCCTCCTCCATGCTCTCTTAGGTAATTCATTGAACACCTTATGAGCATCACTCTCACGTACACTCGATCTCAACCGTCTGATCGAACTAACTAAACGTTGCAGACTCTAGGTTTCTCGAGTTCAAGCCATGCGACGTGGCCACATCAGCGCTCCAGTGCGGCCTCGGAGCTTCAGATAACGATCTCATGCTTTCATTCCCTCAGGAACGTAGAGTAAGACCTACTCTCTCTATCTCAACCGTCTGATCTTTGATCGTACGGCTGCATGCATGGCTATCGTTCTTATGATTCATGTGATGCTTGCTTTCCCCAGGATCATATAAATGAGTGTTCCAAAATCATGCAAGAGTACAACAGTGCTAGCTCATGGATAAAGAATAATATTCATGGCTGCCCACCAAGTCCAGTCACAGTCATTCCCATGCAGAGCATCAACGTGGACATTAATGGCTAAAGATGGAGGGAGGGGGCGAGCATGTGACAGTATGGAGGGAGGGAGAGAGCATAATATTATAATAACCCTTCCTAAGAGAAGAGAAGAGAATAGAAGAGAGAGAGAGAGCATAATATTATAATAACCATATTACAATAAGAATATAATAGGTTGCAATCTGGTCAACCAAAAAGTCAACCACTTAATCTCACGGCGGTCACACAAAAGATAACGGAGGTGCCTTTTTGAGACTTAAAAAAAGTTGAAGCTTTTTGAGAGACTTAAAAAAGTTGAGGTGCTGGATCGAAAAAGCAACATTGTTCAGATGGGTAAAAAAAAATTAACCCATAAGTTTAATCTAAAAATAGGGATACATTTTGTTTGAAAGAAAATGCTATTAAAAATTATGGTGTAAAAAGTTCATGAGGAAGTAAAACACTTTTGGTTGAAAAAAAAAAGGTCCCGAGTAAAAGTTCATTATAACTAAAAGGATCACCTATGCAATGACATAACTATATAAGATAACGATGTAATGTAAAACATTCATCATTGATTAACAACATGAATTATATATATATATATATATATGAGGAGTGTTAGGATCAGGCCGTAGCTAGTGCGGCCGCATGATCCTAACACTACTTTTATATATAAAAAAATATATATAATATATATATTATATATTTTATAATATATTTATATATATATAGATTTATAGTTTAGATAATATATAGACATGTATATGTAATTTTTAAATTATCTTATCATCAATATATATATATATATACATATTATTTTTTATATATAAAAAAACAGTGACTTGCGGCATCCTATCACTATATATATAGATAATAGATAGATTTCTACTCTTTATTCAACTAATATTCAATTAACAATCAATTAGAGTAATCAAAAAAATTTACACCTTTTCTATCTCCCTCCTCTTTCTTCTTTCCAACATCAACTCTTAAAGTAGAGTTGTTATATTGAAATTAATTTTGAGCCAAACTTTAATATAGTAGTCTCTTCTAGTTAGGCACAAATACTTTTATGATTAATATGTTATGATTTTTATGTATTATATAAAGCTTAAAAAAAAGAAAAAGGATCATGGTGAAAACACTTTTTGAAAAGTTTAAGGGCAAGAACTCAATTAATTTTATTGAAGATAAACCATCTGTTATCATAAATTGGTAAAGTGAAAAAGTTAAAAAGATAAAAAAAATCATCAAACCATTGGTCTGGGTGTCTCCGATCGCGTGTGTTGAGTAATTCACTTGATTGAAGCGTCTTCTCGGGTTCAGAAGTCTCACCCCCTCGTAAATGGGGAGCGATTTAGATAATTGTTGTACCACAGGGTGAGTCTGAAAGCAGGATTCCCTCAGGAGGGATTTATCCCCTATATTAAAAAATAATATATATATATATATAAAATCTAAGTGTAAAATATACTTTTCGGGTTGAATTACACTCTCTCAATGGATTCTATTAAATTAATTTTTTTTTTATTTGTTTTGTAAAATTTTCACTGATGTAGATCTATGCATAATTAATTAGCAATCCATTCTATAATTCTTTTCATTATCACCCCTTATTTTCTAGAATTAATCACTTCATTATATTGGGGAGAATGATTGGAATTAGAAATTGATAGAAATACGAGAATACTAATTCTATCAAAGAGGCCAACGATAGACAATCACTCCTCCCGAACACAACGAACAGTACAATCCCTTTGTCACCAAGAATGAAAGAGGTGATCTTGTAGTTCTTGGTTTATGAAGATAAGTTGTTAGATGTCTCGCTAAGTTTAATATAAAAATAGAAATATATTTTATTTGATGGAAAACATGTAGAACAACAAGATAAAAGTGAGATAGAAATGAATTGTTTCTTCCATTGTTTAACTCTTTTGATTGAAATAAAACTGTACTAAAAATATTTTTTTATGATCAATTTATTCAGAACACATAATTTTTAGTTATACAAACCAAACGTTAATTTTCATGTCAAATATATGTCAAAAATATGTTAAGTTCTTCAAATATGAAATAATCCTAAGTTTTTCATCAAAATCATTTCAAAATTTGAGAAATTTTAAAACAAAAAGGTCTCGAGGAAGTAGAAAGTTGATTATAACTAAAACCGATCACCTATGCAATGACAACTATATAAGATAAAGATGTAATATAAAACATTCATCGTCGATTAACAACACGAATTATGAATTGTCCAATGATAATAATAACTAGTAATTGCCAAAAAATCCCTTGATTGTTTGACAATTATTTTTTTATCCCCGGAGTGTGTACTGTTTAGTTTATAGTGTGTGTTAGGGTTCCTGAAAACAATGCCGAAACAGTTTTAGAGACCTTTTGATGATTTTCCCTAATAATAAATATATTTTTTATTCGAGAACTAAAGAATAAAAATACAAACCAAACCCATAACGACACAAATTATGAATTGTCGAATTATAATAATAAATGTATTTTTTTAGTTCGAGAACTAAAGAATGAAAATACAAACCAAACCCATGTGTTCAGAAACTATATAAGATAAAGATGTCAGACAAAACATTCATAGTTGATTAACAACACAAATTATGAATTGTGGAATGATAATAATAAGTGAATTTTTTAGTTTGAGAACTAAAGAATAAAAATACAAACCAAACCCATGTGTTCATAAACTACAACTATACACACAACAAACACACATGAGAATTTCATCAGATAACCTACAAATAACCAATTCAACAACCAACTCAATAGATCAGAAAGCCAAGTTAAACATGGAATGAAAACTCCTGTTTGTGATTGGATCCTAGGCTCCGAAACACCCGAAAAGCTTAATCGGAGAAAGACCGGAGGCTCGGTATTTGGCTGCTATCTCCTCGGCCTTCAAGACCTCCTCCCCACGCTTCGCTTCAGCCAATGCTCTTTTCTCTTCGGCTAACTTGTGAACCATTGCGACCTTGTTTTTCATTTTCTCCGCGTACTCTGCTTTCTTCTTTTCTAAATCCTCCTGCTCATACATTCATTTTTCTTAAGAAACATAATGCGAAAACTAATAATACAAACACCACAAACAAATCTCATCTCTATAATTTAAGGCCACTCTGATGATTATCAATCAATACAGAAAGTAAGATACTAACATGTCAAATAGTAACAATAAGAGATGAGTTTTATTACCTCAATCTTCTTTAGCTCAGCTTCTATAGATGCTTTCTTTGAGTTCTCCCATGAAGTAATTGCACACTTCTTCTTAATGGACCTGTTTGAGATTAACAAGGATACAAAATTGGTAATAACATTAAAATCAAAACATGAAAAACAAAGCATGGTTGGTCTATGATTCATAGATGAAAAATAGAAATAAAACCGGGTTTTATCGGTAATGAACAATGATATGCTTGGAAAATTAAAACAACAAAGTGGAAATGTTTACTTATTTTCGGCTTTGGTTTTTACACTGTCTTCCCATGCCCGGATCAAAGACATTCTCTTTTCGGTTTCCAATCGGGTAAGAATAGCATCTGGAAGTTCAATATCAGAAATTATTCTAATGTTAAACTCTCAATTAAACATGCAATTAACTTGGGGGATTCATGTAAGAAAAAAAGTTTAAAACCGGACCGGGAAGTGAACCGGTCTCACGTCACGGGTCAATCGGTTGGACCGGATGACCCATTTTGGTCGGACCGGATGACATTATAAATAATTATATATATATATATATATATATATATATATATATATATTAAATGTATTGTTTTAAAGTAATTATTAATCTGTTATTATATCTTAATGTTTCTAAATAGTTTTAATTAATCAATGCATGGATAAATTGATCAAGTGTAACTCAATTTTGAGAGACAACAAAATATTTTAGTGGGTTAACTCAAAGATGTTGTTTATATTAAATTATAACATCTTTAAGGTAGGTTAAAAAAAACAAGGAAATATATATATATATATATATATATATATATATATATATATATTCTGATTAGAATTTGGGATTTCAAAAGATGGCAATGGATGTAATTAGTGAGATAGGAGGGTGTTTAGAACCATCTATATATTTGGAATCATGAAAATTGAAGCCCATACCTTTCTTGGCAAGAGATGGCAATGGATTTGTTTAGTCCCACATCGGCTGGGGAGAGAAAATGGGAGGATTTGTTTGCTATTAAATGGGTTGGGCTATAGTGGAGATATACCTTGGGTTTTTTTCTAGGAAAAAATCACTTAAAATTAAAAATAAAAATAAAAAATCCGGTTTTATCCGATTCTGGTCCAATCGGCCGGTTCACCGGTTTTTGGTGGGTTTGACCGATTCATTGTTTGGTCAACATTTTATATAAACGGACTGCTGTCCGGTTCCCGGTTTTGCCGGTCCGACCGGCCAGTCCGGTCCGGGTTTAAAAACACTGAAAAGAGTTCACCTCTGTCAAGTAATTTCTCTGCTGATGGATCTGCAACTTCTGTCAAAACAAAAGAATTCATAAGCTAATTTCAAGAATCTAAGTTCAAAATTGATCCCAATTAACACAATAATTTAAGGATGTACTTATGTACCATCCAGTGTTAGAATAAAGAGAAGCACAAAAATGATTTGAGTTGCATACATAGTTATAATTATGTTTGCCATGGAAAAGTTTGAAAGACCAGTCAAAAGGCTCAGCAGAAAAAGTTCTACCATTAAACACAGAAATAGAAATAGGTTGATATAATCAGTTCTACAAACTCCATCCAAATCCTTCAAGATGTGAAGAACATGAACATGAACATAAACAGAAAACAAATATTTTTTTTTTTGGAAAATTGAGGCCTTAAAAGAAGAGAATTTCAGTGTGCTTTTGGAATATGAAAAAGGGTCTCCCACAAAAAGAAATTGTGGTCCAACCCCATGAATTCCTCAAAAGCAAACACACAGGCCTCACAGTTGTTGTTTTTTCCTAAAGATTAATCTTAGGATCCCAAACTAAAGCCACTTTTCACCATCAGAGCAGCATGACTTACCAAACACCATAAAGTAGAAACCAACTTTCATAAATTCAAGAAAACACAAAAACCCCTAAAATTTCTCAATCTCTCCCAAAAAAACAACAACAAAAAGAAACTATCTTTTGCTTAAATTGAAACAATACCCACCAAAACAAAGAAAAAAAATCAACTAAGAAACTCAACAACTAGAGAGGAGTGAAGTGAAAGAGAAGAAGAAGAGTTCTCACTCTCAACAATAGTAAGAGCTTTAGAGTCATCATGCTTCTCTTCAGCTGGTGGAGGGATCACTGCCTTCTCCTCTGCAACATCCTTCGCTAACGCCGAAGCTAAGTTCTTCTTCTCCTCCTCTCCCATGCTGCTTCTAAGCTTTAGCTTCAAGAACTGGATGAGGAGAAGGGGACATATAGCCGTTGAGGAGGAGAAGGGAAACGGTTTCCAAGATTCGTTTCTTAGTTTATTGAAGAGGGGCGTTTCCCGGTGCGGTCCCTAGTGTGGTGGGATCGACGACAGGTTGGTCAAGTGGTGACACGTGGCGGCATCGCATCTAACAGCTAATCCGATACGATGGGCCGGCGAAAAGCAATATCCGCCGTTTATCTTGCATCGAGATGGGACCACTCCATATGGGCCTGTTTCTCTAGCTGTCCCCTTCACCAGCGGTGCACAAAGATATGAGACAGCTCACACTTAAATAAATATATTATTTTTCAGAGCATTTTACAAATATACCCCTACATAAAAAATTATTACACATCGACCCTTCATATATATTTTTATATTATATAAAGTTTTGGTTTTCGAGTAAGAAAAATATAAACTAATTTTTACATATATACCCCTAAAATAAATAATAATGCATACATATACCCTTGATACATATATTTATATTATATTATATATATGTATATATAATATTACATAAATTTTCAAGTATACCTTCAAAAGAAAAATATAGGGCTTGTTTAGTACAACTTTTAGGAAGCCGAGAAGCCAAGAAGCGCTTTTTTATAAGTATGTTTATGGGAACAAAAAAACATCTTTGTGTTAGCTTTTTCAAAAAAAAAAAACTAAAAACAACTTTTTTCAAAAACTAGTGATTTGTAGCTTCTGTAAAAAATAAAAAAAAAAAAACATTCTAGAGAAGTTGTTTTGGAAAGTCTCGATTATCAACATACCCTCAGCCTTTTCAAAGCTTTTTTAAAAAGTGTCAATTACCAAAACACCATTATTATTATTATTATTATATTTTTGAATTAATATATCTAAACACAAAAGTAATGAAAGCTGACTTAAGCTTCCTCCTAAAACCCTTATTTTAAAAGTCCTATCAAACTAAAAAAACCCCTTTTTCATAAGCCAATCCAAACGAGACCATAACTAATTTATAATCTAAAACACGTTCGGTAGAAATGTAAATGTATATACATTGGATTTTTGTAGGGGTATGAATGTAAATGACCCACAGTGTAAAAGTAAATTTTGAAGGGGTACATACACAACTACGAGGGTATATACGTTGCTGATTTATTGTATTAAATATGATTATAAGAATAAATTAATAAGTAGAAAGTGAAAATTTGCAGAAAAGACCTTGAAGATATTGAAATTGAGAAGGCCGACAGGTTGGTTGGTTTAGTTGGAATCGGTTTGATGGGATTTATTGGGATTTGGTTTCACTGACCATCACTGTGAGATAAACAACACGTGTGTGGACTCTGGAGAGATCCAGCCATCCGATTTTGATCAGACGGTCTAGGAATCAAACAGTGGTGTCTTGTAAAGTTAGGTCACGTGTAAGTGGGTATCAAAATCTAGTCAACAAAAGTGGCATTATTGTTGACCAAATAAGGATTAGTGGTTAGGAAAATGTCTTTGTTAATGTTACATGTTTTATTTTAGGGTTTAGGGTTTAATATTTGAATATAAATATTAAATTATTGATAGTCTCCTATGGATTAATTAAATAATTCTTAGTTCGAATATATATAGTGTTATGGGGCGAAAATATCAAAGCAAATATCAAAGCACACGTGATATAATAGTAAGCCCTCCAGATGAGGACTCAATTGTCAGTTTAACCATCTCGTCATTTGACGGTGTAGATCAGCTCTCCAAAAGACTCTAAAAGGTTCTGAAAGCTGGCATCTAACTGCCTCTAGTTTGACGCCCTGCTGTCTTTGAGCTGTCAACCAACTAGCTCCGAGCTGGCTAACAATATCATAACTATATAAAAAGGACTTCAGCTCACAATGAGAATATGGTATCTGGTACGTTTGATTCCACTAAAATTGAATTCCTACTTGTGTATCACTCGCACTTGGAATACTCTTTACTTTCTTTTACTCTATCTTATTCTCCTCCTTGCTCTCCCTTCCACTGGAATCTCTCTGAGGCATCCCGGGGCATGAACGTCCAACCCTTCTCTTTCTATAGATCCTTCTCTCGATGAGTCGCGATCCCAATCGATCCTATGAGCAAGAAAGAGTTCATCTGAGAAGTCATCCACTATAGCTGATCTTTTCCTTCAAATCACCGAAGTTTCACAATCATCATTGACCTCTCTTATTCGTTGATATGAATATGTTCTGATTCTTAGGAGAAGCAAATCTCTGCATCAACATATAGTAAATTAAATAATTGTTAAATCACTATGAACAAAAAAATAAAAAAAACATATATAAAATAAAGTTTTGCATGCCTCTATAAAATCTAATTCATGACTTTAATTGCTTGTATACCATTGAAAACCAAGATTATTGCATATAGTATTCTACTTAAATTCATTTCCCAAAATTTCATAGAAAATAAAAAAAAACTTCGTAAACTAATATATACAAAGTAACCATACTTTGTGAATATACTTCATGATATATATTAGCATGTTTTTGTGTGGGTAAAAATAATTAATTTTTTCATGTTTAAAATAGTTTTATTTTTATTATTTTTAAATATAAATGGATAAATCATGTTCATTCATTGATTAAAAGATGGTACAATAAGTTTGAGTACATAATTAGCTCGTAAAATTAGCCCTTATATCATTAACAATTGAGACAGAAATTTGGATCTTTGTCCTCACTAAACATTCCAGCGGTGTCTCTTTGAAAAGAAAAGAAGCAGTAGCTTTTACTTTTCTATCCATCCTTTATCTCGTCTACCATATCTCTTTTTTTTTTAATATATTATTAGAGAAAATTTAAGCAATATCCAAAGAGGTTGGAAAAAAAAGAAGAAATTGAAAAAGAGAAGGAGAAATAAAACTATTTTATGTTGATTTGGAAGGTATATATAAATAAGACAAATTATCTATAGTCCCTGGCACTGTTTAGCACTGTTTTCCACCTAAAACACACCCAAAATACTATTATATTAAACCCCTACACACCATTTGATCTGTTATATAAATAGGGAAATGTTCTTTTCCATTATGAATGACGATTGCATGTCCAATCATTACGGGTATAATGGTAGATCCCGAGACCAAGTTACTATTATTTATTTCCCCTCTCTCATATTGAGTTTTTCAATTTTTCTTGATAAATGATTAGCTACAAAAGGATTTTTTTTTTAGTGAATGTTTCACGCATAAGGCAAAAAGAGAATAGTACCAGGGATTAATAATTAAATAACTAATATAAATATTGGTTGTTTATGAGGATATACACACAAAGACAAAATTTATAAGAATATACATGTAACTATCTATTTTTGTAGGGCTATATAGGTAAATTTACTTCTATATTAAAAGCTAGGGTTTGGCTTCCATTGAATGCAAACATAGGTGATTGGTGGAGGAAGAGAAGAAAGAATGGGAAGCATGAGATGAAAGATAATTGCGTGACTTGGTAGACAAAAGATGAAAAGGACACACACCAAAGGACTTTCTTAATGGCTAATACTAAAATCACAAATCACAATTGCTTGCACATAGACTCATTGGTGAAAGAAACATCCATCTACATTCTTTTATAATTCATTTTTGGAGTAAGAGAGGCATGATAGAGAAATGAAAAAGATGGAGGTTAGAAGAATGTATTTCTTGTTTTTTTTCTCTTTATTTTCCTTTTATTGTAAAAAAGAAAAATAAAATAGAAAGAATAATTTAGAGTTTTACTAGTAAATAAATGTTCTTTGTGTTTCTCAAGGCTTTCTAAAAAAAAAAAATATTATATAATAATAAATATCTTTTATGTTGCTAACGATTTTCATAAAAATAATAGTTTCATAGGATAAACATAACTTGCATCACTAAATAACCATAAGAATATGATCACTGGTTTAAAACATATCATTCAAAGTAGTTGTTATAATTTTTAAAATTAAAAAAAATCTAAAATTCTAAAAAAATCGAAAGTATAAATCTATTTTTTAAAATGTTTAATTTTTTTTAATTAAAATTATCTATAACTTATTTACACCCACGTAGTAATATAAATAGATTGTTTTCCAACATTAAATATACATATTAAGATAGAAAATATCAGTTTAGTAAACATGAAGCTCTCACTCTGTTATTTTTTTTGTCTTTGTTCTCATTCAATTTTCATTATCATTGAGGGGGACTTGAGCTCTATATATTATGATGGGAAGTCTTAGTAATTAATTAATTATTAATAAGTTGATTAGTTAAAGGAATGGAATCCATAGTTTTGGAGATGTGGTTGGTGGGTTGGGGGGGCCTCATTTTCATTCATTGATTTATATTTATATTGTTTTGTACTTGTTATAAAAGAGAAAGTAGATAGCAACAAATTGGTCATATAATTATTTTGTAGTAATCATCTTCTAATTCATTAAAAGAGTACATGTGACAATTAATACAAGAGTTGTCTTGATTTGGATGGGAATTGATGTCATAAAGTATTTGGATGTACATTGGGAATTTTTTAAAAAAATTCTTAATTTAACTTTAAATTATCAGTAGGGGGCCATTAAACTCGATCTTCTCTTTTGTTCTTAATTTTAATTATTTTTTAGATAAATTAAGAACAACACCGATTTATCCAAGAATACACCTTTTAAAATATAGGGTTAAAGTCATTTTTGGTCCCTGAAAATAGGGCCAATATTCATTTCCATCCCAAAAATTTAAAATTTATTCAATACGGTCCACATCATCATATACTGCCACTTATCACTCCACATTAGCAAAATAACGACCTAAACATAATAATAAAAAAAATTATATGCATTTCATTGGTATTTCACATGACCGTCACGTCAGCAATAGGGACCAAAAATGCCAAACTACGGAATATATAGAGACCCAAAATGTCAAAATATGCAATACATAGGGACCATATTGAACAAAATTTGAATTTTGGGATGGAAATGAACATTGATCCCGTTTTCAGGGACCAAAAATGGCTTTAACCCTAAAATATACAATAGTAAGACTCAACACAAAGTTATTCTTTTGAGGGTAAAATTTTTATTGATGGTGAACACCTTCTTTAAAGAGAGGTCAGATACTCTACGGATTGGGGGGAGAATGTTTTAAGGCAAAGAACGAACTTATCTCACCCAATTCGATAGCCTTTTCACAGAAGGAGAGGTCTTGTTGGCAATCTACGAACTCAACCCAGAAAAAGTATCTAAACCAGATGGATTCCAATGACACTCTATCAATAAAGATGGAGTTTCACAAAGGGGGAAGTGATGCAGACATTCCAAGAACTATACCAAGGCAAAGTAAATATAGAAAAGGATTAGATGGGTGCACATCCTCCTCATCCCCAAATCAAGCACAACATCCTCAATCAAGGAGTACCGTCCAATAAGCCTTCTAAATTTCTTAATGAAAATTATCACCAAAGTGCTCACAAATCACCTACAGAAAGTCATTGGCAGTCTTGTGGACGAGAACCAAACCGCCTTCATCAAGGATTGATGTATACAAGATAACTTAGTGGCAATCGAGGGATCATCTTTGGGATAAAGAAGAAGGGAGGGGCACTGATGAAAGTGGATTTTGGAAAGGCATTCGACATGGTTGATTGTGAACTCCTACTAGAGATCTTAAAGGCAACGAGCTTTGGACTATGATGGCTCAACTGGATAAAAACTATCCTCTAAACATCAAATCACGCTTCCTGATCAATGGAACTCTCATGGGGAACATTAAACATCAAAGGAGACTATGACAAGGAGACCTACTCTCACCCCTACTCTTTGTCCTTGCCACAGACTTCTTCACAACCATGCTTACAAGGACCTCGCATGCGCACCTATTCAAAGGATTTACAGTGGACTAGGAAGGGGGAGAGCAACTATCAGCACTACAATATGCTGATGACCTCCTCGTCCTTAGCTCAAGGAAAATCGACGACTTCATAACACAGAAGCTCATTTTCTACCTCTTTGAGAGGTTATCCGATCTTAGAATTAACTACAACAAAAGTGCTACAGTCCTTATTAGTTTTAAGGAAAGCAACCCATGAGTGTTGGCCTCGATAATGGGATGCTAGCTGGATTCTCTTCCCCTAGAATACTTAGCAATCCCGATACCAGGGAACATACAAAGAAAGGAGGAGTGGTCAAAGCTTATCTTGGAAAAAAAATCAACAATAAACTGGGCACATGGAGAGGGAAATTACTTTCGATGGGAGGTAGGATTATGCACCTTAACTCAGTCCTCACAATAATTTTGAACTATTGGATGTCCATGTACAAACTCCCACAATAGGTGATATGTCGTATTAATGGCCTCAAGAGGGACTTCCTATGGAGGAGAGCAGACCCAGATTCAAAAGCCTACAAACTAGTTAAATGGGAGCAACTCAGTAGGCCAAAGGAACAAGGTGAATGAGGGATCATCAACCTAAAAGCTTTTAACGAGGCTATGCTTGGAAATGTTAGGCCTACTGTGTATACAGCTGACTTTCTATGTATCTCTATATATACTTGTAACCTTGTTCAATGTAATACAATTGAGAGATTCTCTTTTCCTAACATGGTATCAGAGAGGTTTTCTCAACCCTAACCCTAATTTTCCACCTCCGCCCCGCGCCCGGCTGCGCAGCGTCGGATCTACTTCCGTCGCCGGCTGTCCGCGCATGTCCCCGATCCAGGCTGTCTCCTGTTCTCCCGCGGCGTGAGCCGGCGTCGCCCAGCGCGCACCGGATCCGTCGCCCCAGCGGCGTGGATCAGCAGCGTGGATCCGCGCGCCCAGCGTCCGCCCGTCGCGTCGCCCGTCGCAGCAGCGCCCAGCGCGCCGTCCGTAGCGTGCTCTCTGCAGCGTGTTACGCCTTGTAGCCTTTGCTCAGCGTGCGTGCTTCCTGTAGCGCTTTGTTCCTCGTGTCTCTTCCTCCGGCTCGCACAGTACCTTTGATTCTGCGCTCTCTGCGGAGTACGATTCGTCTCCCGTCATCTGCCTCCCTCTGTTGCTGCTGCTTCTTTGTTTGATAGCTTCTTCTAATGTTTCTTACTTTCAGAAGTCTGATGTGATGCTCAATGGCAAGAACTATAAGGCATGGTCCTCCACCCTTCGTGTGCTTCTCCGAGGCCTCAACCTTTGGGGTCATGTTGATGGTACTCGGCCAGCCCCGATTTCTTCTCCTTCCGTTTCCACCGGCTCTACTTCGTCTACTGTTACCAGTGCCTCTTCCTCAACATCCCCGGACTTGGCCAGGTGGACTGAGGATGATTCTCGCACCATTGCTATCATCTGTCAGTCGTGCGAGCTTCCTATTCGTTTGGCAGTTTGTGATTTTCCTACGGCCAAGGCGATTTGGGATCACTTGCGCAGACTTTATCTTCCCTCCAGTCAGGCATTGCGCTACTCCTTGCTACAGACTCTCACCGCCACCTACCAGCGTGAGAGCTCTGTCCAGGACTTTTTTGTTGCACTCAGTGATTTATGGCGTCAGTGTGATGAGATGGCCCCCTCTCCTTCTCCGACATGTGCCCAGTGCCTTGCTATTGCTCAGGACCGCGACCATCTCCGCATCCATGAGTTTCTTATGCGCCTTCGGCCTGAGTTCGAGGCTGTTCGAGCTCAGCTTCTTCACCGAGTTACTCCACCTTCTGCTAGTGATACTTTGGCTTACGTGCTTGCTGAGGAGACTCGTCTTCGGTCTTTGCATGCGGTTCTGCCACCTGCTGCTCCCCACTCTGTTCTTCTTTGCTCCTCGCGGAGACCAGATCTGCGGCCCCTCCTCAGTTGATCTCTCCGTCACCTCCGTTGCTTTCGTCCTCGGGTCTTGGTGCTCCCGCTCGTCCTCTTTCCACGGACTCGGGACCCGGGTTCTGATGCGCCCGGTGACGATCTATTGGTGTCGCTCTTGTCATGCTCCTGGTCATGTTCATGCTGAGTGTCGCAAACTCCAGGCTTTCGGCCTGCAGTAGCGGCGGCGTGTTGGACGACCTCCTCTGTTTCCTCCAGTTGGCCCTGCATGCCGGCGGTTTATTGACTTTCGGTCGATTTCTCCATCCTCGGCCCCTGTTCTCACTCAAGCTGTCTCGGACACTTCTTCTCATCCCTCGGTCACCTCCGCCCCTACAGGTATCCTCCGGCCTCTTGGTTACTGGACTCTGGAGCCTCTTTTCATATGACCTATGATCCTACCCATCTTCACTCTTCTCAGCCTATTTCTTCTGATCTTCGTGTCATTATTGCTAATGGCACCACCCTCCCTGTCACCCGTCGTGGCCTCTTACATACTCCTCACTTCCACCTTCCCGATGTTGCCTATGTCCCCCAACTCTCTATGAATCTCATCTCTGCCAGCCAGCTTGCCTCTCTTGGTTATCTTGTTATTTTTGATGAGTTTGGGTGTGGGTATGCGGGGATCGTCTTCTGAGGACCCTCATTGGAGCTGGCCATCCCCATAGTGGGGTGTACGTGCTCGATCACCTTCGTCTTCCGTCGTCCTCCTCGTTCCCGGCTGCTTCTATCTATAGTCTTTCCTCTGTTAGCTTTCGCGGTGGCATCAACCGTCTTGGACATCCTAGTGGCTCTAGATGCATCTTGCGCTCACCCCGGCGCCTCCCGCCCTCCTCCAGTGAGTGTCACATTGATGATGATCATACGCGCGTCGCTATCCTCTTCGAGATCGCCATCCCACGACCGCCTCAACCTTGTTTCTCAGCTGACTTGATTTACCCATCCCTCCTTCCGGTGGTCCTCCGGGCCGGAAGCTTCTACCGTGAAATTTTGTCAGGATACACGAGTGGCGGTACGCCATGTCCGTGAGTTGGAGGCTCTCGGCGCACTTCTACATGGGATTTGGTTCCTCTTCCTCCACAGTCTTTGTTCCCATTACACGCAAGTGGGTCTATAAGGTCAAGACTTCGCTCGATGGTTACGTGGAGCAGTCTGAGGCTAAATCTTGTGGCCCGTGGTTTTCGGCGGAGCGGTAGTGACTATGATGAGACTTTTGCTCACATGGCCCATATGACTACCATTCGAGCCCTTATTCTTTGTCGGCCGCTGTTGCGTCGTTGGTCTCTTTTTAATTTGGGCGTGAAGAATGCTTTTCTTCATGGGGACCTTGAGGAAGTGTACATGCTTCCTCCGCACTTTGGACTCTCATCTCCTTACGGTCTTGTCTGCATGCCTCCGTTAGGTGCTCTATATGGTCTCAAGCGAGGCTCCCAGGGCACGGTTTGGCGTTCGATTCAGTGTGGCATTTCTTTGGTTTCGGCCTAGTCGCGTGACCCTGCATTATTTGTGTACTCCTCCTCTCGTGGTCGGACTCTTTTGTTACTTTATGTGGATGATATGATCATCACTGGTGATGACCCTGCTCATGTGGAGTGTGTCAAGCATCATCTTAGTGACACTTTCGGATGGTGATCTTGGTGATTGAGTTATTTTTTGGGCATTGAGGTCACCTCTACTTCTGATGGTTTTCAGCTGTCCCAGCAGCGTTACGCTTCTGATATTCTGGCTCGGTCTGCTCTTTCTGACTCTCGCATTGCGACCACTCCTATGGAGCTTCACCTTGTGCGTCGATGAGGGGTCTCCCTTGTCCGATCCGACCCGCTACCGCCACTTAGTTGGGAGTTTGGTCTATCTTACCATCACCCGCCCAGACATTGCTTATGTTGTGCATGTTTTGAGTCAGTTTGTTAGTGCTCCTACTTCTGTTCATTATGCTCATTTGTTGCGGCTTTTGCGCTATCTCCGGGCGACTCCGTCTCGTGGTCTCTTTTATTCCCATCACAGTTCTCTGCAGCTTCGTGCATACTCTGATGCTACTTAGGCTAGTGATCCGTCTGATCGTCGTTCTGTTACTGGTTTCTGTTTATTCTTGGGCTCTTCTCTTCTTGCCTGGAAGTCCAAGAAGCAATCAGGTGTTTCTCGATCGATCACAGAAATTTGAGCTACAGCGCCATGGCTACTACTGGCGAGGAGATTGTTTGGATCGTTGGCTCTTACCGCGACCTTGGTGTTGACTCTCCCGCTCCCACTCCCCTTCATTGTGACAACACTGGTGCTATTCAGCTCACTTTGAATCCCGTCAAGCATTCCCTCTCCAAGCATATCGGTATTGATGTTTTCTTCTTGCGTGATCAGTACAGCAAAGCTATCTTGACTCCCACTTTGTTCCTTCAGAGCGCCAGCTTGCTGATTTGTTCACCAAGTCTCAGACACGGGCGCAACATGATTTTCTTTTGTCCAAACTCGATTATGCGATCCCGTGAGTTTGAGGGGGGGTGTTAGGCCTACTGTGTATACAGCTGACTTTCTATGTATCTCTATATATACTTGTAACCTTGTTCAATGTAATACAATTGGGAGATTCTCTTTTCCTAACAGGAAAATGGTGGTGCAGATTGCTTAATGATGAGGCCAGAATTTGTCGAAAGATCATATTGCAAGCATATTTCGATAAATCTCACATTAATTCTTTTAAGAAGGCACCGAGTAGATCCTTCTACTTCTACTTCTAGATCGGCATTGCAAATAAAAAGATCTTGCCATAGCAAACATCTCAACAAAACCAAAAACAGAAGACACCGTTAGCTTTTAGTTCGACAATTGGGCTAATGGGCAAGGACCTTGCTACCTACACCCGGAACTTCAAACATTAATTGATAAGGAAAACTTGATGGTTCAGAAAGCACACATGCACTAGTACTAGGACACCCGCTAATAAAGCCAGGACCATTGTCCTTTGGGTTGCCTGGATGATACAAATGCTTCAAGAGCACCTAGCCCAAAGAAACAACACTATCTAGGATTGCAAACTTTAGAGATTAACTCTGTACCAATAATTCATAATAGAATCCCTTTTATCAATTTAGAATTGATGGCGGAATCAGAAGCCTTATATCGACATCCTTCTGGAAATAAGCATGCCCATTCAAGGTTAAGTTGTTAGCTTGGTTGACATGAGAAGACAAAATACTCATGCTATAGAACTTGGCAAAGACAAAATGAAGGAGGACAAAACAAAATGCTACCTCTGTGATAGTGAGGAGGAAACAACTGAACACATGCTCATCTGTTGCCCTTACTCAACAAGAATCTAGACACACTATTGTCACATTTTCGGGAACACAAACACCCCGACTACGATATAAGATCTATAGGGGAAGACAATTTTCTCCAGACAAGTGGAGAAGAAAACCCGCAAAGGTTGGAACCTGGCTATGGCCATGGAAAAAATATGAGATGTTTCCATGATAAATACCGTGTTTCATGAAATTAATCTGCCATATTGACTTCCTCTTACTATCTTGGTTTGATGCAATGCACACTACCAAGAAGCCAAAGCTACAAGCGTTGCAAACTATCATAAAGCATAGCCTAGCCTTCACAAGGGAGGAGCAGGAACAGAGGCCTCTGGGAATGAACTTCGACGAAGAAGAAAAGTAGGCAAATAAGGACCAAATGGTTACAAGGGGTCTAGTTGCAATGCAAAGACCTCTATGTAACTCTTACATCGCTTTTCGTGTATTTCCTAGTTCAGCTATAAACCTTTGAATGAATGAGTAAACGAATGAATGTAATTTGTCCGTTTTTCTCAATAATAATAATAATAATAATAATAATAATAATAATAATAATAATAATAATATAACTTCCATGAATCATTTCGTTTGCTCGATCATTCTCTTCTTTATTTTCATATATATATATATATATAAAAGCTCTCAACATCAAGGGATGGCTCGAGCTATTCTCCTACGAAGTGTTTCATTATCAAGTGGTACCGATCACATGAATGGTACTATCAACAAATGGGAGATGCAACAAATCTTGAGATCAATAATGTGCAGGTCCCACATAGTATTTTTTTTTTTTGGTAAGGAAAAGAACTACATACTAGCTAGCGTTGTTACAAAATATAATTCCTGGGTTTGTAATAGCTTGTTGAAGTTTAACTAATTCCTCAGAAAACCATTCTGGGAGGCTGCTGTGTTCTTCAAAGTTGAAAGTCCATCTATTTTGGCCAATATAATTCCTGGGTTTATAATAGCTTGTTGAAGTTTAACTATGTGGGTTTGCAACAAAGATGTCACCCAAGTGAGGAAATTCATATGAGATTGGAGATGAAGTGGATTGAGAAAACTATAAGCATTTATTATTCACTAATTACACATGGACTTCAGGGGTAAGTATGACATATTTAGGGTATATGATTATAACCAATAGAGGGAACTTTTGTATTGCAACCTTGCAGGGGCAAGGAGCTGGGAAGCATACTTAGTATTTGAGGGTGAACTATATGCCATGAAGGAGGGAATAAAAAGCCTAGTAAAGATGGGGAGCAACATATCGACGACCGCTTGGTCTGATGGTATCTGGGTTCCCGTGCCTCCCACCCCGTCGCGGGTTCGAAGCTGCGGTGAGGGTCTTTTTGTGGCGTTCCTGTGCGCTCGTGGTAGGGCTAGTCTGCGGATGGCGTTATATCCACTCGTTGCTGTCGGGATTCGATCCCAAGTCGTGCCCGTCCTTTGGTTCTTTACTAGCGGCTGGCCTAGCCAGTTCGCTCTTAACGTCCAAAAAAAAAAGATGGGGAGCAACATAACTTTATTGTACACAGACAACTTGAGACTGACAAGAAGTTTCCAATAGGAAAAAGGGAACATCAACTGGAGACCAAAGAAAGAGATTGAAGAATGTAGAGCAATATTAAGCCAAATTCAAAATGAAGAAATGGTTCATATACTAATTAGAGAAACAAACAACTACGCTAATGCATTTGCAAAGAATGGCAAAGGAGGTTGGACCTAATATGAGATTCACGGATGCCCAAAGATTACCGAGATGGCTGCCAAACCTTTACAATAAGCTGAAGGAATACGTAATAGCTAGCTAGTTAAGGTCTTTTGTGTAACCACCAAAACAAAGGGTGCAACTCCAAACTCATTAAGTCTCAATCACTAGTGCTATTGTACGTACCTATCTTGGTTATAATTCCTCAGTTTTTAGCTAATCACACAAAGAGATAATACATATATGTGTTGCTTGAAATAATTGAAAAAAAAACTATTAGAAGAGTTATAAATAAATAAATAAATGATGGAAATCTAGCTCAATATATATTTATATAATTTTATAGAGGTATTGGAAAATATCATTCATTCACATGATCTACTAACTATTGCACTATAATTAATAAACAAAAGATTAAGAGTAACTATCAAGCAAAACATTAATTAATTAACAAGAGATTGGAAATATGAAGACAACCCACAACAGCATTGCAATGATTGAAAAGCATAGAAGAATTCGATAATATCTATTTAATAGTATCTTCTAAGATATGCTTAGGTTAACAACCATTAAATATTTAACTTAATAAGGACTACTTAAAGCTACACCCTGAACTACTCTTTCAAACAAGGAAAAAATGATTAAATTAAATTAATAGGTTGGCCAAAGTTGTACACCTAGGTGACCACTTTACAACTATATATACAAAGATGATGATGATCCTCAAGAACTTTGGCTACCATTTATACATAACTTTGCTTTTTCTAGCATTTCTTTTCCTTACGTTTTAATATATATTATACACAAGAGAGTATAAATATGAGTCTTTTGAATAAAATGGTGGGGTCAAGGCATAGCTCATAAAGCATGATATTCTTCAAATAGATATCATGGAAAGAAGAGAAAGTTCTTAAGATGAGATGTCATTGGTTCAACCTTATGAAATAAAAGAAGGGAGGCAACTAAAGATGATGTATATAATAGCTAATGCATCCTTTAAATCATTCACACTTGTTGAACTCTCAAACATATGCTTTGTAAAGTTCAAGTCGGTATAAATGCTAACAACAAATGAAGGGGAACTTAGGTGAAGATATTGGTTTTAAAGAGTTACATAAATAAATTTTATAAAATTATTTATATGTTATTGTGAGGTTTTGAAGGGTAATATATACAAAGAGAACAAAAACTTTTAACTTTTATTGATTGTAATCTCTTGTGAAAGACATGCATATGATTCAAAGAGAAACTTGTTTAAATACCTTTTTATCAGTATTGGAGCATCACTATCATTAGCTATTCAAGCATCTTTTCAAGGTACTTGAATGGGTCCTATGGAAAAGGGAATGAGTTAATATATTTGAAACAAGCTAGAGCATTTAATTATAAAGCAAGAATGAGATATTAATCTAAATATTGGGCATATTCACCTCTCCCAAGATTAACAAAAATATGAGGAAAGGTTAGGAGCTCATGATGATGACCATCATATGAACCTTATGGAGAGAAAAATATGAGATGTTTTTAAAATAAACAATGTGTATTCTTGCAAATTGTCTGTGACACTAACTATCTTATACTATTGTGGTCTGATACAGTACATCAGCCAAAAAAGCCAAGGCTGCAAGAGGCGTAAAATTTGGTGAAACAATGCTTGAACTTTACCGTGGACATCCCTCAGACACCTGATCTCATATAGCATGTCGGGAGATACAACTTTACATTGTCTTTACCTACTTTCAATTATTAATCTTATTTGTAATCATAGGAAATCCTAAATAATATGTGATTTATTCATTTTTTTTAAATAAAAAAATTGCATATTGGATTGGTCACATTCTATCAATTAAGATTTTAAATTAGATTTAAAAACTTATCTAAAATAATATCATAGTATTGTAAGTAGATTAACATTGAACTGAAGATATAAATCCAAATCTTTCTTTCTATTAGCTTTTATGTTTTAGGTTGAATGAACCCATCTAACAATCCGAACCAAATGAAAACCACAGAGGGTGAACATACTAAGAAGATGCTTCTATACTCAAGTAACCCATACCCATATAGGTAATTAACTCTATCCGATACCGAGATCTTATGTGAGTTTTGGTGTTCATATGCAGTGTAGTTTTATTCTATGTTTAATAACACATATTGTTTTGTTGATGCCAAGATGTGCAGATCTAGATCAATGGATGAGAGATCGGTTGAGATGTGGAGAGAGTGGAGAGAGTGCTCCAAGTGAAAGAGAAGCACTTAGCTCAGATTCAAAAAGGCTCCAACCGGCACCATATTTGGGGCAGTTAAGCGCTAGCTATTAGAACTTTTTGGAGTCTTTTGAGGGTTAATCTCCACCGTTAGATGATTATGTGGTTAGAGGATAGTTGAGTTTCATCCAAGCCCAGATTGTGTCACGTGTGCTTTAAAATTATTTACTCTGTAACACATATTGTATTTGAGCTTTAATGTTTTAGCAAATCAAAGGAAAAAAAAACTATTTCTTGTGACAATGCTTGTTAGGATAACTGTAGTGTTGGAATTGGATTGGGCTTTCCTCACAAAAGAATTCAAAGCCTGGTATGCATGGGCTATTGGTTTCAGTTCTGAGCCAATTTTAAGAGACACACCAACCATTCTTGTGGTCTTCCTAATCCTTTCAAAATTTGAATTAATTGTTTCAATTTCTTTTTTTTTATCACAATTTAACATCAACCTCTGATCACATGATCCAATTGCAAAAGTGGATTTCCACCAACTAAACTCTACACTCTGTGTTTAGGTGCAGTCCTCTAACAAAACAAGTGGGAGTAGTCATAACGAAAACACATTAACTAACATTATAGCCCTATTCCAACACAATGTACAACCATGACCTAAATCTATGATGGTCAAGTATATTTGCTCACAGTCTCATGCATCTCCAATTAAAATACTAAGAATAACATGGTACTTTGTGTTAATTAATCAACCAAAGATGGGAGTACCTGAGCATCATAAAGCCAGTGGGCAAAACCTAATCTGGTGAGCCAGTTCTTTGTGTTGGCTTTTTATTGTCAGATTTTACCAGATGATGTCTCCCTGGTGGAGTAAGACTTCAGCATCATAAGTTGAAAGATTCAACTGTGGAAAGGGAAAGGAATTGATCACCTGGCATTTCATTTATTTCTTAAATTCAAGTAGAAAACTATCTGGAAGACTGGAAATCTTCTAATTTTGATGCAATACTCCTCCAAGTGAATCATTTAACAGAAATAGAAATAAATTGCATAAACAATCACATATAACTCTAATCTATATAAAAGAAAGAGGATATTAAAGAGATTCACAATATTCATTAGTTTAAGATTAAGATCTCTAAGGATTGAAATTAGATAAAATACCAAGTAATACCTGATCAAAGACAAATAAAATTTCTAATAATGTAAACAAAATAATGAACTTTCTAATTATATATAGAAACAATTTCATTTATATATTGTTTGGTTGGAGGGCCATGAGATCTCACGTGCCTCACCTTGAAGCTTTTTTTTTTTTTTTGAAAAGGTCTCACCTTGAAGCTTTTGTCGAAACCTTTTTTTTTTTTTGAAAGTGGGCCAACCAAATCAATTAGTTGGAGGCAGGCTACCACTTTTTTGGTTTAAGTGTGTGAGTTAATCTAATCCTCAAACTCTGTTTCCTAGAAAGTTTTCTTTTTTTTATTTGATCATGTGACTGCGTCCATAAAGCTGCTAATGGATTGGGCTAAACCAATGAAGGCTTTGATCCTGTTCGATATTATTTTTTTTTGCCATTGCAACTTGAATAAGCCAATATCTTTAATCTTAATCAATAATTAATATCTACTAAACATTCAGTAGATTAGTAGTAACAAGATTATTATATTTGTTATAAGAAAATCAAAATTAAAGTAGATGCGTAATAGAGAATTCTACTGGTTAGGGTGATCTTTATCACTTCAATTGTATGTTATAATGTTGTCATACTGTATCACCTAGACTAATTCTCTCATGTGGTGATGATTTCCGAAGCAGCAACGACATGACAGCGACGACTAGTCAACCAGGAGGAATGACATGGGTTTGGAAGAGAATTCCCACTCCAGCGAAGTCCAGGAGGAATGCCGAACATCTTCAAAGGAGTATCGTGTGGACCCAATGGAGAAGAAGAAATCACCTCACTGCAATATGCAGATAACTTACTGGTGTTATGCACGGGGACATCATACACTTCTATATCATAAAACTCATCTTCTACCTATATGAGGGACTTTCGAGCCTCAAAGTGAATTATAATAAAAATTATTATACCAATCAAGATGAGGGACGACAACCTTGAACTAATAGCTTAGCTGATGAATTGCAAACTAACAAACCTCACCATTAATTACATGGTATGCCCATATCAGGTGCCAAGCCAAAAAAAAGAGGATTGGAGACATTGACGGACAAAATCAGGGAAAGACTTAGCGGCGGGAAAGGAAGACTACTATCAACAAGAGGTCGGATAACCCTCCTGATTGAGTGTTCATAGTCATCCCAAACTATTGGATGACAATCTACAAGCTTCCAAAGTGGGTGATCCATGTTAGGCCTACTGTGTATACAGCTGACTTTCTATGTATCTCTATATATACTTGTACCCTTGTTCAATGTAATACAATTGGGAGATTCTCTTTTCCTAACATGGTATCAGAGAGGTTTTCTCAACCCTAACCCTAATTTTCCACCTCCCACCGCCGCCGCCGCCGGCCTGCACGCGTCCAGATCTACTTCCGTCGCTTCTTTGTCCGCTGTCCCGATCAGGTGTCTCTCTGTTCTCCCACCGGCGTGTCAGCTCCGGCGTCGCCCCCCAGCGCCTCGGATCCAGCGCCCAGCGCGCGTCGGATCAATCGCCAGCGTCCGCCCGTGAGAGCTCAGCGTCAGCTTCAGCGCCCCGCGCGTGCTCCCTAGCGTGTTACGCCTTGTAGCGCGCTTGCTCCGTAGCGTGCTTCCAGTAGCGCGCACATTCCTCGTGTCTCTTCCTCCGGCGTCACACGTACCTTTGATCGCTCTCTGCTGGAGTGCATTGCGTCTCCCGTCATCTGCCTCCCTCTGTTGCTGCTGCTTCTTTGTTCGATGGCTTCTTCTAATGTTTCTTACCTCCAGAAGTCTGATGTGATGCTCAATGGCAAGAACTATAAGGCATGGTCCTCCACCCTTCGTGTGCTTCTCCGAGGCCTCAACCTTTGGGGTCATGTTGATGGTACTCGGCCAGCCCCGATTTCTTCTCCTTCCGTTTCCACCGGCTCTTCTTCGTCTACTGTTACCAGTGCCTCTTCCTCCACATCCCCGGACTTGGCCAGGTGGACTGAGGATGATTCTCGCACCATTGCTATCATCTGTCAGTCGTGCGAGCTTCCTATTCGTTTGGCAGTTTGTGATTTTCCTACGGCCAAGGCGATTTGGGATCACTTGCGCACACTTTATCTTCCCTCCAGTCAGGCCTTGCGCTACTCCTTGCTACAGACTCTCACCGCCACCTACCAGCGTGAGAGCTCTGTCCAGGACTTTTTTGCTGCACTCAGTGATTTATGGCGTCAGTGTGATGAGATGGCTCCCTCTCCTTCTCCGACATGTGCCCAGTGCCTTGCTATTGCTCAGGACCGTGACCATCTCCGCATCTATGAGTTTCTTATGCGCCTTCGGCCTGAGTTCGAGGCTGTTCGAGCTCAGCTTCTTCACCGAGTTACTCCACCTTCTGCTAGTGATACTTTGGCTTACGTGCTTGCTGAGGAGACTCGTCTTCGGTCTTTGGATGCGGTTCCGCCACCTGCTGCTCCCCACTCTGTTCTTGCTGCTCCTCAGCAGACCCCGATGCCGGCCCCTCCTCAGTTGATCTCTCCGTCACCTCCGTTGCTTTCGTCCCCGGGTCTTGGTGCTCCCGCTCGTCCTCTTTCACAGACTCCGGGACCAGGTTCTAGTGCGCCCCAGCGACGATCTATTCGGTGTCACTATTGTCATGCTCCTGGTCATGTTCGTGCTGAGTGTCGCAAACTCCAGCGGGCTCAGCAGACTGCGCAGCAGCGTGTTGGACCAGCCTCCTCTTCTGCCCCTCCAGTTGGCCCTCTGTCTGCCGAAAGGGCTTTCAAGACTTGTCCAAAGCCAGCAGCTTTCCCGGAGTCAGATTTCTCCATCCTCGGCTCCTGTTCTCACTCAGGCTGTCTCGGACACTTCTTCTCATCCCTCGGTCGCCTCCGCCCCTACAGGTATCTCTCCGGCCTCTTGGTTACTGGACTCTGGAGCCTCTTTTCATATGACCTATGCTCCTACCCATCTTCACTCTTCTCAGCCTATTTCTTCTGATCTTCGTGTCATTATTGGTAATGGCACCACTCTCCCTGTCACCCGTCGTGGCCTCTTACATACTCCTCACTTCCACCTTCCCGATGTTGCCTATGTCCCCCAACTCTCTATGAATCTCATCTCTGCCAGCCAGTTTGCCTCTCTTGGTTATCTTGTTATTTTTGATGAGTTTGGGTATCGTGTGCAGGATCGTCTTACAGGGACCCTCATTGAGCCGCCATCGCCATGAGTGGGATTATACGTGCTCGATCACCTTCGTCTTCCGTCGTCCTCCTCGTTCCCGGCTGCTTCTATCTATAGTCTTTCCTCTGTTAGCTTCCACCAGTGGCATCATCGTCTTGGACATCCTAGTGGCTCTCGTCTGTCTTCTCTCATCCACCAGGGTGTATTAGGTCGTGTTTCTGTTGATCGTTCTCATTCTTGTTCGGGTTGTAAGCTTGGCAAACAGCTACAACTCCCGTATTGTTCGAGTGAGTCTCGGTCTGTCTCTCCTTTTGAGTTAGTTCATTCTGATGTTTGGGGTCCCGCGCCTTTTGTTTCCAAGGGTGGACATCGTTATTATGTTATCTTTATTGATGATTTCTCTCGTTACACTTGGATCTATTTTATGCGTTCTCGTTCTGAGTTCTTTCAGATTTATGTTACCTTCTCTACTATGGTGCACACCCAGTTCTCTGCTTCTATTCGCACTTTCTGTTCCGATTCAGGGGGGAGTATCTTTCTCACGAGTTTCGTGATCTCCTTGCCTCCCATGGCACTCTTCCTCAGCTTTCCTGTCCTGGTGCTCATGCTCAGAATGGCACTGCGGAAAGGAAACATCGTCATGTCATTGAGACTGCTCGTACCCTCCTTATTGCCTCCCATGTTCCACCCCATTTTAAAATTTTGAGGTACATTTCTACTTGTTTATCTAATCAACCTTCAACCCTCCTCTTTTCTTGTGGTCGCTTGATCCGGGAGTGTCTTTTCTCTAGTCCTCCTCGTTATGCTCACCTGTGTGTGTTTGGTTGTCTGTGTTATGTCCTTCTTTTGCCTCGTGAGCGGACTAAACTCTCTGCTCAGTCTGTTCCTTGTGTCTTCCTTGGTTATAGTCCTGAGCACAAGGGCTATCGGTGTTACGATCCTGCTGCGCGTCGTATTCGTATCTCGCGCGATGTTACCTTTGTCGAGGATCGTCCTTTCTTTGTCCCTTCTCCTTCCTCATCTTCTCACTCCTCCACTACCTCGGCTGATGTCCAGTTTCAACCCTGTTTCTCAGCAGCTTGATTTACCCATCCCTCCTTCCAGTGGTCCTCCAGAGCCGGCTCCAGATACCTGAGTGGCAGGCTGCCATGTCCGCTGAGTTGGAGGCTCTTGAGCGCACTTCTACATGGGATTTGGTTCCTCTTCCTCCTGGTGCTGTTCACATTACCTACAAGCGGGTCTATAAGGTCAAGACTCGCTCTGATGGTTCTGTGGAACGGTACAAGGCTCGTCTTGTGGCCCGTGGTTTTCAGCAGGAGCAGGGCCGTGACTATGATGAGACTTTTGCTCCTGTGGCCCATATGACTACCATTCGAGCCCTTATTGCTGTCGCTGCTGTTCGTCGCTGGTCTCTTTTTCAGCTGGACGTGAAGAATGCTTTTCTTCATGGGGACCTTCAGCAGGAAGTGTACATGCTTCCTCCGCCTGGCCTCTCATCTCCTTCTGGTCTTGTCTGTCGCCTCCGTCGTGCTCTATATGGTCTCAAGCAGGCTCCCCGGGCCTGGTTTGAGCGTTTCAGTTCCGCTGTGGCAGCTGCTGGTTTTCAGCCTAGTCCGCATGACCCTGCATTATTTGTGTACTCCTCCTCTCGTGGTCGGACTCTTTTGTTACTTTATGTGGATGATATGATCATCACTGGTGATGACCCTGCTCATGTGGAGTGTGTCAAGCATCATCTTCAGCAGCACTTTCAGATGACTGATCTTGGTCAGTTGAGTTATTTTTTGGGCATTGAGGTCACCTCTACTTCTGATGGTTTTCAGCTGTCCCAGCAGCGTTACGCTTCTGATATTCTGGCTCGGGCCGCTCTTTCTGACTCTCGCATTGCGACCACTCCTATGGAGCTTCACCTTCAGTTGCGTCCTGATGAGGGGTCTCCCTTGTCCGATCCGACCCGCTACCGCCACTTAGTTGGGAGTTTAGTCTATCTTACCATCACCCGCCCAGACATTGCTTATGCTGTGCATGTTTTGAGTCAGTTTGTTAGTGCTCCTACTTCTGTTCATTATGCTCATTTGTTGCGGCTTTTGCGCTATCTCCGGGCGACTCCGTCTCGTGGTCTCTTTTATTCCCATCACAGTTCTCTGCAGCTTCGTGCATACTCTGATGCTACTTGGGCTAGTGATTAGATGCGATGCGTCGTTACATTCTTTGGTTTTACATTTGTTTTGGGCTCTTTTCTACTTGCCTGGAAGTCCAAGAAGCAATCAGGTGTTTCTCGATCCAGTACCGAAGCTGAGCTACGCGCCATGGCTACTACTGCTGAGGAGATTGTTTGGATGCGTTGGCTCTTGCACGACCTTGGTGTTGACTCTCCCGCTCCCACTCCCCTTCATTGTGACAACACTGGTGCTATTCAGCTCACTTTGAATCCCGTCAAGCATTCCCTCTCCAAGCATATCGGTGTTGATGTTTTCTTCTTGCGTGATCAGTACAGCAAAGCCATCTTGACTCCCCACTTTGTTCCTTCAGAGCGCCAGCTTGCTGATTTGTTCACCAAGTCTCAGACACGGGCGCAACATGATTTTCTTTTGTCCAAACTCTCGATTATGCGATCCCGTGAGTTTGAGGGGGGGTGTTAGGCCTACTGTGTATACAGCTGACTTTCTATGTATCTCTATATATACTTGTACCCTTGTTCAATGTAATACAATTGGGAGATTCTCTTTTCCTAACAATCCACAATATCGAGGGGATCCACAGAGATTTCATGTGGAAAGGTGCAGATCAATCACCAAACACATTCCATTTGGTTAGTTGGGAAAGAATATGCAGACCAAGAGGACAATGGGGGATGTGGAATCATAAATCTTAAATCTTTTAATGAGGCACTTCTCGGGAAATGGTGGTGGAGGCTACTATAAGGGAAGGTTGGTAAAGTTATTTTGCAAGCCTATTTTCGAAACAATCATATTGACCCGCTACTACAACCTCCAAGGAGGATCTCTTACTTCTAGAAAGATGTCCTCGACTAAAGAGACATAGCCATAGCAAATATGAGTGTATCAATAGGAAGCGGACACACCACCAACTGATGGCATGAAAATTGGCTGGATGGACAAGCATCACACAACTTATTCCAAATATATAACCACAATGCTCAACGAAAACATTACCATAGTTAAAGCAAAACAACTGTTGGAAGTAGGACAACTACTACTTAAACAAGGTTTGCTATCAAGGAAGGCTGGAGAACAACTAAGTAGCTTGTGCCAACACCTACAACAATGTATCAGTTGAGGACTAGACTCTAGGGAAAGGCGACTTACCCCAAACAAGCAATTCCCCATCAAATCCCTATATAGTTTCAAGATTGATAGAGAATGAAACCCATTGATAACCACTTTCTAGAAGACCCCATGCCTTATGAAAGCCAACTCCTCTTCACATGGCTAGCATGGAATGACAAAATCCTCACGCTACAAAACATAGCAAAGAGGAATTGGAAGGGAGAATGTACCAGATGCTACCTCTGCGACGACGTAGAGGAAAAGACACACCTACTCTTACAATACACATACTCCCAACGTATATGGAGCCATTTTTGTGACCTCTTCGAAACGGGTAACCTCCCCACTCGAATACAAGATCTAAGAGGAAACTACACACTTGCCAAACTACTGGCAAGAAAAGTCCGTAAGGAATGGAATCCGGTGGTTTTGGCATTAAGGGATTCACCCTAACAAGATGAGATCTAGGGTTGCTTCTCTTCTTGTTTACCTTCAGCTCTTCTTCTTCTTTACTCTCTCTCTCTAGACTCACATACAAAACCCAACAAATATAACACTATATAAACAATAGAGTAATTTGGACAGTTGGATTAAAAAACATGAAGATTTGGCTTCATCCCAATGATTAAATCACATCCCAAGGATTAAGCCACCACTTAACAATAACCTGAAGCGTATGGTTGGAACAAAACAGTAGATGTTTCCACGCGAAACAATATGTTTACACGAAACTAATCTGTTATATCGATTTCCTTATTCTCTTAGTTTGATGCAACTCATACAACAGAGAAATCAAAGCTGTTACCAATCGAATCCATAGTCAAAAGGAGCCTGGAATTCACACAAGAAGAGGACCAACAATGGCCACTTACCCCGACATCAACTTTGAGGATGAGGAGCAACAAGAGTAAAGCCAAGGGAACAAGGTCAACAAGGACTGCTGACAACTAGAGCAACTAAGACGACTCCTACCTACCTCCTCAAATTTAAATCCTACATGTAAAATATATCCCAACCTGGCTGTAACGCCCCGAGCCCAAAATCCCGGGCCCTGGCGCGTAACAGACCGGCCGTACTCGAACGGAGACGGGCCCCGCCCGAACACGTAGCCTCAGTGTTCAGCACATACACAAGTCATACACAACAGAGTATGAAGTAAACTTAAATAACATACTACAAGTACGCAGCGACAATAACATAATTGTTTCTCGGGTTCTCAACCCTACAACTTAACCCATAAGGCTCCTACAGGGAAGCCTACAAAAATATAGTTCTCAGCACAACAGGTAGAATAAGGTTCGACGACCACAGAAAAGATTCCCCGAACCTCACGTACCGCTCTGGTCTCGTCCTACTCCTCGTGATCTGTAAAACAGTCAACAAGTAATGAGCTTCCGGAATGAAAGCTCAGCAAGCCCCTGCTGGATATACAAATAATCATGACTCGAGGATAATATCAAACTTCAAGAAGGAAATCCAAGAAAATAAGGCGTACAATAGCCACATCGTCGAACAGAGTCACAACACCTGCACAAGGTGTCCCTGTCAAATCAAGAGGGCGAGGTTCTACACCCTACCATGGAAGTACTAACACAATTGAAAGGAGAGTCCAAGCCCTACACAACAAGTCGTATAGCTAATCAAGACTAGCGAAGCAAGCACTCGCAAGTCCTCTCCCTGGGCACACACGGTCGAAACCGCCAACAATCATCAAGGTAGCGCCACCTCCACGCATGTACGTACACGGTCAGTGCTTCGTCCCACTGACAAGGAATACGGGACCGCCAGGGTATCATCCCCCTGACAAGGAAAACTGGATGTCGGGGTGTCCTCGGCCCCGAACACCCGTACTGCCACCGGAGATTCCTCAACGACAACTTAGCTTACGATCACAAGCAACGGGAATTAACCCAGAATACCAACAAACATCACGGATTTCAAAGCATGTGTATTAATCATGGAATCATGAATAAAACAAGCAGCAAATACACATACACAATAAGGTCTAAACATCAAGGAGGCATGATTAATGATATACATCCAAGGAAGAGTGCAAGGGTACTTGCCTGGGCCCAACGTACTCCTGTTCAAACACGGATTTCTCCCGACGCGTCTCTTCGCTCCAACTCGGGATCTGATAAACGAACAAGACCTCAATCCATGGGCATTAAAATACCCTAATTAATGCATTTGCCGACATGTCGGCTTCTTAATTCCTACCCGGCGAGTTGAGGACTTATGACCCTTGCCCGTATCATTTTTATTAGTTTAATTATATCCCCGAACTATCGGGACCATCGGAATCAAATTCCGAGTTGTTTGGGGAACATTTGAGTTAATAGCTCACTCAATGTCGGTTGCTACAGTAATTCCTGCAAAGTGACATTCCTTGGACCTCTCTCTTTTCAAAGTTTTACAATGAATCATACATATCTTTTACCCAAGGAAGTGTGTAAACCATCCCAAAACACCAACCACCCTCCATCCTATACATCCATAACTTCTAATATCAATGATCATGCTCCTCTTACTTTTCATGATTATGATTATCCCCCACTATTAGGATTCAAGAACACCTCAAACAATCACATACCATTATGAGGACAACCTCTCAAAGCCATCAAAGAAATCCTGGTTCTCAAAAGTCATCAGAGAAATCAAAAATAAAGAAGAACACCATGAATAGTGACTTCTTAAATAGTAAAACTCCTCAAAACACTGTTACTCTCTCTCCTTTCTCTGAAACCAAATCCTGTGCCACCATATTCATCCATCATCCTTCTACACAGGCTGTTAGCAGAGGGTGCATGGATCACCACCATTCTACCTTCCAAGATGGAGCTGAGACCTCTCTCTTATGAGCTAATATGCAGCCTTAATTATCAACCGTGAACCATCTATTAATTAAAGACTAATAGATACGATGCCCTGCAGGGCAGCTGTGAAGCTTACCTCACCGGTGGCTGTTGGACTGTTGAATGGCCGGTGAGGTCCTCCTAGCTTCGGCGCCGGCTTCTCTCGACGCTCACTGTGAGGTGGTCGGCGTCCCTGACCCCTCCCCCGTTCTCCCTGCGCTCAGCCCCCCAAGATCGAGAGCTTCACCGAAGCTTCAGCCGCGTGGAGGGTTTGCAGGTGGTTTCTCTCCCTCTCGGCCGCTGGGACCATCCCTTTTTGAGCTCGCGGCGTGGCGTTGGGCTCAAGGTAGGTGATGATGGGCGCGAGAGGCTCTACTGGCAGCCTAGCCCTGTGCCTCCTCCCCCTCTCGTCCCGTCATGGTGAGGCCGACGAGGTCTGCGTCCGTAGCTCAGCGAGGGGACGGCTGCACTCGAGAGCGCTGTCGGATGGGACGGGGCGACGCCGCGCCGGTACAGTGGATCCGGCGCTCTCTCTGGCCGCGCGTACGGCGGGATTTCCTTCGCGAGCAGCGCTGCACGCGCGTGATGTGCGCCCGGGGTGAGTCCACACGGTCTCGCGTGCTCGGCTGACAGCGGCTCGCGTGGGGATTTTTTTTATTTTTTTATTTTTTTTATTTTTTAACCAATAACCCCCCTTAAATATGTATTTAATCCACTTTTAATCCAAATTAAGGACGTTAATAACATTTCCATATTTTAAGTAAAAATGTGATCATTACAGTCTCCCTCCCTTACAAGAATTTCGTCCGCGAAATTAACTCTTCGCTACATTCCGCTCGGTGCCAAACAGCTCAGGGTAGCGTTGCCTCATATCCTCCTCGCGCTCCCAGGTGGCCTCCCGGTCAGAGTGATGGCTCCACCTCACTTTGACGAACGAAACGACTCGGTTCCTCAACCGGTGCTCCTTATAACCCAAAACCTCTGTGGGTCGTTCCTCGTAGGACGCATCCTCGTGTACATCGCCAGGAACTTGTTGGATTACCTTGGTCGGGTCAGAGACACACCTTCTCAGCATGGAGACATGGAACACATTGTGAACCAGAGATAGGTCCGGGGGTAGAGCTAGTCGATACGCCACTGCTCCTACCCGTTCTAGAACCTCATAAGGGCCGATGTAGCGCGGACTTAACTTCCCGCGCCTACCAAATCTCATGACGCCCTTCATTGGCGATACTTTCAAGAACACAGCATCCCCAACCTGGAATTCCACCTCAGAGCGACCCTTGTCCACATAACTCTTCTGCCGGCTTTGTGCGGCCTTCAACCTTTCCCTGATCATCCTGACTTGCTCCTCTGTGTCACGGATGAATTCTGGTCTCTCGAGTTTTCGCTCGCCCACGTCACTCCAGCATATCGGTGATCGACACTTACGCCCGTATAGTGCCTCATACGGTGCCATCTGGATACTTGCTTGGTAACTGTTGTTGTAGGCGAACTCCGCTAGGCGTAGACGCTTATCCCAAGACTCCTTAAAGTCCAACGCGCACGCCCTCAACATGTCCTCCAATATCTGGATGGTCCTCTCCGACTGCCCATCTGTTTGTGGGTGGAAAGCCGTACTAAACGCCAGACGAGTCCCCAGGGCCGCGTGCACACTATCCCAAAGATCCGAAACAAAACGGGTGTCCCGATCTGAGGTGATCAACACCGGCACCCCATGCAAGCGGACTATTTCATCAATATAGAGCCAAGTCAGTTGCTCTAAGGTTGCACCCTTCTTCAAAGGTATAAAATGTGCTGATTTCGTTAGTCGGTCCACAATCACCCAAACTGACTCGTGGCCCTTCCGTGTACGGGGCAGACCTGACACAAAGTCCATATTGATGTGCTCCCACTTCCACTCCGGAATCAGCAAGGGCTGCAACTTCCCAGCTGGTCTTTGATGCTCCGCCTTTACTTGCTGACATGTCGTACACTGCGCCACGAATCTAGCAATCTGCTTCTTCATGCCATTCCACCAGAAGTGGTCCTTCAATCCGCGGTACATTTTGGTGCCCCCAGGGTGGATCGAGTAGCTTGAGTAGTGCGCTTCCTCCATTATATCTCTCTTCAACTCTGGGATGTTAGGCACACATACTCGATCTCCAAACCTGAGCGTGCCATCCTCGTGTACCCGGAACTTCGTCGGTATCCCCTGTTCCATTTTGCTCAGAATGTCTGTCAACCTGCTATCTTGTCTCTGGGTGTCCTTGATCCTTTGCAATAAGGTGGGTCGTATCCTCAAACTAGCCATACTGACCTCCATATCGGGCATTACGACCTCGAGCTCTAACCTTCTCATCTCCTCCAACAAGGGTCTTTGCTCGGTCAACAGTGCGGCGACTCCATAGTTGGACTTCCTACTCAGGGCATCTGCCACCACGTTAGCCTTGCCCGGGTGGTAGTGAATACTCAGCTCGTAGTCCTTGATCAGCTCCAACCATCGCCGTTGTCTCATATTTAACTCCTTCTGGGTGAAAATGTACTTCAAGCTTTTGTGATCAGTGTATACCTCACACGGTACCCCGTACAGGAAATGTCTCCAGATCTTCAGCGCAAACACAATCGCCGCCAGCTCCAAATCGTGCGTGGGGTAGTTCTCCTCATACGGCTTCAACTGGCGGGAAGCATAAGCGATGACCCGCCCTTCCTGCATTAGCACGCACCCCAAGCCAGTTCCACATGCATCACTGTAGATCGTGTATCCGCACCCACTCCGAGGTAGGGCTAGAATTGGCGCGGATACCAATCTGTGCTTCAGCTCCAAGAAACTCTTCTCGCATGCCTCGGTCCAAGTAAACTGAGCTCCTTTCCTGGTCAACCTTGTCAGGGGTGCAGATAGTCGGGAGAAGCCCTCCACGAATCTCCGGTAGTACCCAGCTAATCCTAGGAAACTCCGAATCTCCCTGACAGTGGTTGGCCTCTTCCAATCTACTACCGCCTCTATCTTCTTGGGATCTACAGACACTCCACCTCCACTAATCACGTGTCCCAAGAAGGCTACTCTATCCAGCCAAAATTCACACTTGGAAAGTTTGGCGTACAACTGATGTTGTCTCAACAGCTCCAGTACTATCCTCAGGTGTTTCCCATGCTCCTGGCGGCTACGGGAGTATATCAGAATGTCATCGATGAAGACCACCACAAATCGGTCTAGGTACTGTCTGAACACTCGGTTCATGAGATCCATAAATACTGCCGGGGCGTTGGTAAGCCCAAATGGCATCACCAGGAACTCATAATGACCATAGCGAGTCCTAAAGGCGCTCTTCGGAATGTCTTCCCCCCGTATCCGCACTTGATGGTACCCGGATCTCAAATCGATCTTTGAAAAGACTTGTGCCCCCTGCAGCTGATCCAACAGATCGTCGATCCTCGGCAACGGGTACTTGTTCTTAATTGTCACCTTGTTCAGCTCTCGGTAATCGATACAAAGTCTTAAGGATCCATCCTTCTTCTTAACGAACAATACCGGAGCTCCCCAAGGCGACATACTCGGCCGAATGAAGTCTTTCTCCGGTAGCTCTTCCAACTGCTTCTTCAGCTCCCTTAACTCTGCTGGTGCCATCCGATAAGGAGCCTTAGACACTGGAGCCGTACCCGGGACCAAGTCAATGGTAAACTCCAGCTCCCGCTCCGGAGGCAAACCTGGCAGATCTTCTGGAAACACGTCAGGGAATCCATCTACCACTGGTATATCCCCGACCGTGAGTTCGGCCCTTGCTTTGATCTCGGTGATGGACGCCAGATACCCTATGCAACCATCATCCAGTAGCCTCCTAGCCTGCAGCGCCGAGACTTCCCTCACCAGGGAACAACTTTTGCTTCCACAGAAAGTGAACTCTTCCACCCCTGGAACCCGGAAGTGGACTCTCTTCTCCCGGCAATCCACTACCGCGTATACTGACGAGAGCCAGTCCATTCCGAGGATTGCATCGTAGTCCTTCAAGTCCATTATATGAAAATTCGCCAGTAGTTCGCGCCCCTCAATAGCAATGGTACATGTTGGCGCCATCTTGCTTACTACTCTGGCAGCTCCCACCGGCGTACTGACACACAGCGTATATGGCAACTCCACAATGGGTAGCGAGTGCCGCCGCACAAACAAGGTAGAAATAAACGAGTGCGTGGCACCCGGATCAAATAAGGTGCATGCGTAGAAAGAGTTAACTGCAATTGTACACCTTTCGACCTCCCAGGATGCACTGCGTCCCTCACGGGTAGCGGTGTAGGCGCCCGTAATTCATTAATTACGGCTGTCTTTGGCGGTTGGTTGTGGGAGGGCGGTAGGCCGGTCACTGGTGCTTTTCCTTTCTTGCCCCGATTATGTCTGCTTTGACCGAGGGATCTGCGTAGGTCGTGTTGGGCCCCCTTGCGCTCCCTGGTTGGTCCCTTGACCCGGTTTGGTTCCTTGAGCACCCGCGCTTTAACTGTGGTCCCTTCTTTGCGCTTGCGAAGCATGCCCCCGTCAACCTCGGACAGTCCACCTTCTTGTGTGGGCCTCCGCACTCGAAGCACTGTAGTGGCTGGCTCACGCTACCCGTGGACCCTCTGTTTCCAGACTTGGTGGACGAGCCTGAGGGTTTGTGATATGGCCGAGACCTACGCTCGGATCTGCTCTGCCCGGAGCTCTTGCCTGACGATTCTCCTCGGCGGTTCTCCCACCATTTGTCCTTTGTCTTCTTCTTTTCCTCTTGCGGGGGTGGCCCTTGGGTACTCTTCTGGCGGGAGGTGTCGATGCTCTTCGCTCTTGCCACCACTTCTGCATAACTGGAACATAGGAACCCAGATACCAGTTCCTTGAGAGCCGGTCGTAGTCCGTACTCGAATCTTCCAGCCTTAATCGGGTCGGTGGGTACTAGTGCTGGTACAAACCTGGCCAACCGGTCAAACTCGGCCTCGTACTGCTCCACAGTCTTCCCGTCCTGAGTCAGATTCAGGAACTGGTGCTCTAGTTGCCGCAGGTGGCCTGGTGAAAGGTACTTAGAATAGAACGCCACCTTGAATTGCTCCCAGGTGTTAGGTGGACCTCCCCTGAGACGGACCTCTCCCCGGTACCAGTCTTCAGCGCTGCCTTGCAGTAAGAGGGTTGCAGTCCTGACCTTGTCAGCCTCTGGGGTCTGGTAGGCCTCAAAAGCCCTCTCCATGTCCCGTACCCACAACTCTACCGCTTCCGGGTCGGTAGATCCTCCAAAGGGGGCCGGGACCTTTCTTCTGATCTCACCCAAGATTCCACCACTGCTCTCGGGTGCCGTGCGCCGTCGTTGTTGCTGTTGTTGTTGTTCCCTCTGGTCCCTTACCAGACCCACCACCTCTCTCATCAGGTCCATCATTGAGATAGGGGGTACTTCTCCCGTCGAACCTGGGCCTGGCATGGGGGGTACTCCTGCCTGACGGGGACCAGTACCCTGAGACCCCTCATTGTTCGACTGAGCCGGTAACTCCTGCTCTATCTCCATCTCCGCCTGGAATGGCGGCGTCTCAGAGCGCCGTGATCGTCCCCGTCTCAATGCCCCGACCATCTTGACCTAGCTGTAAGGTACCAACAATATTGCAAGCGTTGTGATTATCGTGCGACAACACACAGCATAATATCATCTTAAGCAAAACTTAATGTCTCATAAGTAAAGTAGTACGGCACGACGTAGCGTGCATAGTCATAACATGCAAATACAACCTGGGAAGTCAACTGACCCCCGAAGTAACACACAAAATAGCCCTAAGCTGTAGACGTATCATGGCGGTGGTTCTTTATCTGGACGTCTATATCGTCTCATGAACTGGGGCCTCCTGTCCTTCGACCCACCATAGCGCGGAGACTCCGGCGGTATTCTTGCGCGTTACCGACCCGCCTGGGTCTCCTTACCTGGTCTTCCTTTTCGTCCGCCGGAGATGGGAATTTTTCCGAGCTTAATGATTCCGTACTTTCTTCTGGTTCATGAGTATCTTCTGAGCTGGACACAGTAAGATAGTACGCACTCTCACTCTCCAAGGGTAGGGATCCTCCCGAGCTTGAAGGTCTCTCGCCCTCTTCCGACTCCATGGTGTCCTCTAAGTCGTACTCCGTGGGATGGTGCCCACTGTCGCATTCAGGGCATTCACAAGGTGAGTCAGCCGCAGCCTCGCTGCGTCGGTGCGAAATCCCCTTGTGAAGACACCACACGCCCTCTGAGAGGACTAGGTCATGTAGTCCGCCGCAGTAGGGACACCATCTCTTACCTTTCACACTTGGCCTTGTTCTTCTCGCCTCAGAAAAGTATAGGATAGAATTTGGTAAACGGTACATCCGGCCTCGATTTGCTGGTAGTGGCACCAGCGTGTCATTGTAATGCCTGAGTCGCTTCCATATCGCGTCGTTATGTGTTATCCTTCCCATGTACCATCTCGTTTTCTGGGTCAATCCCAACGTCCTGTCAGAAAGAAAGGGGACGAGTCCTCCTGTCAAGTCCAGGGTTACTATATTTGACTCTGACCCGGAGTCTTGCCCTTCTGCAGAATCCTCCCGGGTCGACTCTATCTCCTGCGAACTCTCCTCCTCGGACATATTCAGCTGTCAAACAACAACACTATCAGTTCATTCTATCATAACTAGTCTACCCCAACCAGACTCTCAGTCAAACCTACTTGTCTAAGTCACTAGGGCAACTAGGGTGTCGACTAATCCGCTGGTGGGCTTTGATACCACCTTAATCTGTAACGCCCCGAGCCCAAAATCCCGGGCCCTGGCGCGTAACAGACCGGCCGTACTCGAACGGGGACGGGCCCCGCCCGAACACGTAGCCTCAGTGTTCAGCACATACACAAGTCATACACAACAGAGTATGAAGTAAACTTAAATAACATACTACAAGTACGCAGCGACAATAACATAATTGTTTCTCGGGTTCTCAACCCTACAACTTAACCCATAAGGCTCCTACAGGGAAGCCTACAAAAATATAGTTCTCAGCACAACAGGTAGAATAAGGTTCGACGACCACAGAAAAGATTCCCCGAACCTCACGTACCGCTCTGGTCTCGTCCTACTCCTCGTGATCTGTAAAACAGTCAACAAGTAATGAGCTTCCGGAATGAAAGCTCAGCAAGCCCCTGCTGGATATACAAATAATCATGACTCGAGGATAATATCAAACTTCAAGAAGGAAATCCAAGAAAATAAGGCGTACAATAGCCACATCGTCGAACAGAGTCACAACACCTGCACAAGGTGTCCCTGTCAAATCAAGAGGGCGAGGTTCTACACCCTACCATGGAAGTACTAACACAATTGAAAGGAGAGTCCAAGCCCTACACAACAAGTCGTATAGCTAATCAAGACTAGCGAAGCAAGCACTCGCAAGTCCTCTCCCTGGGCACACACGGTCGAAACCGCCAACAATCATCAAGGTAGCGCCACCTCCACGCATGTATGCATTACCTGGGTCGATTCCGTCCCAATCGACAAGGAATACGGGACCGCCAGGTATCATCCCCGACAAGGAAAATCGGATGTCGGGGTGTCCTCGGCCGAACACCCGTGACGCCACCGGAGATTCCTCAGCGACAACTAAGCTTACGATCACAAGCAACGGGAATTAACCCAGAATACCAACAAACATCACGGATTTCAAAGCATGTGTATTAATCATGGAATCATGAATAAAACAAGCAGCAAATACACATACACAATAAGGTCTAAACATCAAGGAGGCATGATTAATGATATACATCCAAGGAAGAGTGCAAGGGTACTTGCCTGGGCCCAACGTACTCCTGTTCAAACACGGATTTATCCCGACGCGTCTCTTCGCTCCAACTCGGGATCTGATAAACGAACAAGACCTCAATACATAGGCATTAAAATACCCTAATTAATGCATTTGCCGACATGTCGGCTTCTTAATTCATACCCGGTGAGTTGAGGACTTATGACACTTGCCCGTATCATTTTTATTAGTTTAATTATATCCCCGCGGGACCATCGGAATCAAATTCCGAGTTGTTTGGAGAACATTTGAGTTAATAGCTCACTCAATGTCGGTTGCTACAGTAATTCCTGCAAATGACATTCCTTGGACCTCTCTCTTTTCAAAGTTTTACAATGAATCATACATATCTTTTACCCAAGGAAGTGTGTAAACCATCCCAAAACACCAACCACCCTCCATCCTATACATCCATAACTTCTAATATCAATGATCATGCTCCTCTTACTTTTCATGATTATGATTATCCCCCCACTATTAGGATTCAAGAACACCTCAAACAATCACATACCATTATGAGGACAACCTCTCAAAGCCATCAAAGAAATCCTGGTTCTCAAAAGTCATCAGAGAAATCAAAAATAAAGAAGAACACCATGAATAGTGACTTCTTAAATAGTAAAACTCCTCAAAACACTGTTACTCTCTCTCCTTTCTACGAAACCAAATCCTGTGCCACCATATTCATCCATCATCCTTCTACACAGGTTGTTAGCAGAGGGTGCATGGATCACCACCATTCTACCTACCAAGATGGAGCTGAGACCTCTCTCTTATGAGCTAATATGCGACCTTAATTATCAACCGTGAACCATCTATTAATTAAAGACTAATAGATAATGATGCCTGCAGTGAGCATTTGTGAAGCTTACCTCATGGGTGGTACATTTGGGATTTGTTGAATGGCGGTGAGGTCCTCCTAGCCGGTGGCCGCTTCTCTCGGCCTCATGTGAGGTGGTGGCGTCCACGACCCTCCCAGTTCTCCCTGGCTCGGCCCCGAGATCGAGGCTTCGAAGCTTGGCCGCGATGGAGGGTTTGCAGTGGTTTCTCTCCCTCTCGGTACATTTGGGACCATCCCTTTTGAGCTCGCTGGCGTGGCGTTGGGCTCAAGGTAGGTGATGATGGTAGCGAGAGGCTCTATTGGCGACCTAGCCTGTGCCTCCTCCCCTCTCGTCCGTCATGGTGGTAGGCCGAGGTCTGCGTCAAGTAGCTTCAGTGAGGGGACGGTACGCACTTTCGAGGCTTATTTGTCGGATGGGGCCAGGCGGCCAGCCGTCTGATGGATCCGGGCTCTCTCCGGCAGCGTCTGTGGGGATTTTCTTCATGCGGTACACTTGTAGCGTGATGTCTTAGGGGTGAGTCCACGCGGTCTCAGCGTGCTTTCGGTAGTGGCTCGCGTGGGGATTTTTTTTATTATTTTATTATTTTTTATTTTTTTATTTTTTTAACCAATAACCCCCCTTAAATATGTATTTAATCCACTTTTAATCCAAATTAAGGACGTTAATAACATTTCCATATTTTAAGTAAAAATGTGATCATTACACTGGCTCAAGCTAGGGATCATGTAACATGATTATACTTTACAAATTAAAGTAGACACCATGAGAGCCTAATGCAGACTAATTCAGATACCAAAATATGAAGGCTAACGCATACCCAATAATTCCTAGTAAACTCGCGTTACCAATTACTAGTTAATTGGGGACCAAATGTGCTATCCTAAAGTTATTTGGGAAGCATCCCTGCCCTTTGAAAATTAAATTGTTTGTTTGACTAGCATGGGATGGAATGACGAAATCTTAACCTTAGACAACCTGATAGAGACCCAAAAAGTATACTACCTCTACAGTAATGAGAGGATGAATCCGTTAACCACCTACTTTTGCTCCCGTTCCCGAGTACTATTTGGAACCATTTTTGTAACCCCTTCTGAGTTACAAGAATGCTTTACTTGATGCAAAATGTTTGAGGCTATACTCCCACTACCATCCAAATTAACAAGATATTGATGGGTAAGATTTGATCACTATAACCATTATGTGGAACTTCTAACTTGAGAAGAGTAAAAATATGTTTTTAAGATAAACAACGTTTTATTTTAAACTTATTCAAAACATTAATTTCCATTTACTCTTTTAATTTGATGCAACTCAGGCCATCAAACAATCAAAACTAGTGGTGGTGGGGTCTATGTATTAAAGGCACCTATTATTATTATTATTATTATTATTAAAGAATGATTATATTATAAATTTATCTACTTTTAATGTTAATGATTAAAATTACCAACTCATTTCAAGGTCAATGATCACTACTAAATAGATTCAATCCAACCTAAAAGTTTAACCTTCCCAGAAAAACACTCGAAAGAAAAAAAAAATCATGGACTTTGTAAGGATGAAGTCCTGCAGGGAAATGTGCGGCATAATCTTGAAAACAGATTTGAACCTGCTGCTCATTACTGCTTGGTCGTGGGCATTGTGCTAATAAGGTCCCACAATACAAGCCCATCCACGTGGAGAGCTATAAATGTTTTAAATTGTTTTTAATTTTTCTTTTTCTAATTTCTTTTCTTGGACCAACAGTGGACCATCCCAGTTGGGGGCAGGTTTTCCGGTTGTGGTTTGGGTTGTAACAGCATTTATGAGAAAAAAAATACTCTAATAAATTTAAGAGAAAATTGATTATATACCCTTCAAAACTTCATAATTATATATTTATTTCTAAAAAAATCATAATTATTTATATACCTCTTAAAAACATGTTGAATTATGAATATGCCACTGCTATTAAAGGTCCATTGACAAAAGTTAACCACATTCCAGATAATCTTAATCATGGCTACAGTTAAAAATTAGAAAATATCCAAAATACCATTTTTTATATATATTTTAACTATTTTAATTTCATATTTTTAAAGGGATATGTTTAAATCTACAGTCAAACAAATTTTTCAAAGATATATATATAAAAGATCTAATGATCATTTTGTATAACTGTCATTTGTTAATTGACAATTTTTCATCTGATTTTAACCTCACAAAGATATATATGCAATTATATTTTATTCAGGGATAAATACATAATTTTAAAATTATTCAAAAATACACCTACAAAAAAAAATCCTAAATTTAAATAAATATATATAATACATGCACTCTTTAGTGACCTAACTCCATTAGAAATTCAATTTCACCTATAAACTACCTAAATAGTTAATTAATTATACACCCCCCAATAGTGAACTTATTCACTATGCTCATGTTTGATAGGGGGATATCCCCAAATGGGATATCCCCAACACATTCCCCAATGATAATTTTTCCCACCAAAAACTTTAATTTAAATTTAAGAATATAATAATAACCCACCTACCAATGCATGGAAGCCACATATCTATCTTATCATTAATACCTTTACTTTAAAATTTTCCTCCCAAAAAATTCAAAACTTTTCAAAAGTTATTCCTAATCCCAAGTGGGATATTCTCCTATCAAACACAAAGTATAGGTCCCTCCCCAAGGACCACCATCTTCCCCCTAGGGTCCTTGGGGGGAACTTAGGGTGAATAGTATTTTGGGTGTTGTTTTGGTAAAAGTAAATAGTGGTTGAACAGTGGAGGGACTTATAATTAAATTGCTCTAAACTAAAACATGTTTTTATTTTATTTTATTCTTGAACTACTCAAAATGTCCGTTTTAGTTTTTGAGATTAATTTCTATCACTCACGTGCCACCCGCAATTATTTTTTAATTTTTTCTTGCTAAATAAACTAGGTTTTGTTTCGGGTTGCTGATATCACAATTTAATATCGAGCCAATCACCATATAAATTGTCACATCAGCAGTCATCTAGGATTGAATTTTGCCATCTTAGCATAGATAGAAACTTCAGAAATAATTAATAATGGTTTAAATGCCATGAAAGTGCCAACAGTTAGTAAAATGAACATTTTTTATTCAAAAATTAAAACAATATTTTTAATAAGAAAGAAATAAATACAATATAATAATTATATAAAATAGGATATATTCAAAAGTTTGAGATATCAACAGAATAGGCATACTCAAATCAAGTTAATACCTAAATTAACCCAAACATGACATATAGTATGCTTAATTAACTAATATTAATGCAAAACATTAAAAAACAAATAAATAATTTAGTACTAGTTAGCATTCTAAAGTTCATACAGAAACAAGATTTCATTTTTTTTCTGGTGAAAGGTCATTTTCCTAAAAGATAAAAAAATTTCAAAAAAAGGAATAATTAAAGGCAATACGTGGTGGTCGCTTAGCAGGCCGTTAAGCATGGTTTGATGAACTCTACCGACGAGGGATGATTGATTACCTTTATACCCTCGTACTTTTCCAAATGACAAAATTACCCCTACACTTGAATTGTCACTATAGTGGTCAGTGGTCCATTCGCACAAAGTAGTTTGAACTCCGACCCTTTCGGAGATCCCTTGAAGACTGATTACTATAAGCATAAGCTACAGGTATACTATTCCATCTACCAGAATTTTGCCTCGAGATTTGTACTATCTCTAAAAGAGGACCAATCTTAGAAGATAAATTGCATGGAAACATGACAAAGACTAGGTAAACTAGTGGGTGTGGTCCAAGCTAGTACACACGTTGGCTTGTTTTTATATTTGGGTGTGTTCCTGGCTGGCACTTGCTGCACTAGAGCAGGGGAGCACAATTGGTCATTCACACAGAGATGGAAACTAGTGGCCTGGAGAAAACAGGAACATGTGCTTGTGGGAGCATGGGATGAGCAAGAGATCAGTGTTTCCAGTTGTTAGAGTATATAATTGTGTGTACTTCTAGTCAAAGAGTTAATCCAATATCATCACTGAATCATGGATAACCGTCAATTTCATCTCGAGATCACCAACATAAATCTCTTGGGTAAGAACAGCATTAAGATGGACAATCTAAGAAGAGATTCAGACACAATCCTGTCTACTTTGGATGCTCATAAATATAACATCTAATACATGATGTAGTTGGGCCTACAATGAGTCAGTACCATGATACTTGGTTGATAGAATAAATTCACACAGTCCTCTACTTTTTAGTAAGTCTGTAATAATCTCGATGTAAAAAAGATGAATTAATATTATCTAATGTGTCAGAAACTTCAAGTAGAGAAGTAAATGAAACATAATAAAAATATAAACCATATTTCAAGGAATATCCTTTCGATTGTAGGAAAGAGAATTAAATAGAGACATATAGTGAAGCATAACCCACGGAAACATAATTAAAACCAAGGCTATGTTGGGGAGTTTTGCTTTTTTTAGATTTAGCCAACTGAAATCATCTAAAATATAACAAGAAAAAAAATATTTAATTCCCTTGATATTTCAAAATTGATATTTGGGTTGGTCGCCCTAGTTTTCAACTCTCTCTTGAACAAAGCCAACTACCCTAGAATTTATTGGTCATCTCGGTCACTGTAAGAGCTCCGCGTCAATGTGACACGGGTTCTGATTCACAGTTGAGAGCGTTTTTCCAGGAGTTTAAGCAGTGTTTATGTATGAGGTGTACCTAGCATAGACACATATATACGGCCCCACCACTCATGTCACTCTGTCGAGAACTGTACTCATATTATTAAAGAAAAAAAAAAGAAAAACCCTCTCCTGAACAAGTGCAAGGATAAATTGGTCAAAACAAGGAAATACAGGATAAATACGGTCACAGAAATCACAAACCAAGTCATGGCTGGGCAAGTGCGAGTATCACGCAAGGCACCAGCAGACATTTTATATTATGGTTCCCACGGTCCCACCACATCACACCAATTTTCTTTGTCCCTTTTCTTATTTTTATTATTATTTTTTTAATACAACTAGACCTTTTTATTATCTTGTACAGGAAATTAAAACGGAAGCTTCTTAATTTTGAAAACTTTATGTTATATTTTAAAGGCTGAGATCTGCAACCTTGGTCTCTTCTTACTTGCACACTCAACCCACACATTACCCCTCTATCCCTCTCTAAACTCTGTTTGTCTTGGACTCTTGGCTGTCAGAAAGGTCTTCTTTTTATGTCCAAATGCGGTTGGAGAAAGAGAAGGGGATGAATGCATAGGGACATCCCATCCTGGGTTTGTACTCCCCTGATGAAATGAAATGCTGGGTTGTCTATGAAAGAGATGGTTGTGATATACAATGAATTCATGGGAACTGAAATGACGATCAATTGAGGGCGAAAGGGAATCGAAGATGTTCAAGGCTGCGAGATGGAGGAGCGAGAAGAACAAGATCAAAGCTGTTTTCAAGTTCCAGTTCCATGCTACCCAGGTGAGATTCTAATCAACTACCCCATTTGCTATTCCTAAAAGACGAAATTTAAACCGAATAGTAATGTAAGAACAAGAAGAAAGATGATCTGAGTACCTTACTGATGATAAACTCCTCAGGTGCCGGAGTTGGGATGGGAGGCGATGGTTGTATCTGTTGTTCCTGTGGACGTTGGGAGACCGACTCTGAAATCAGAAAAGGGTGAAGTGGTCAATGGAGCATGTCACTGGACTAAACCGATCTGGGAAACAGTGAAACTCATTCAGGATCCCAAGTCTGGAAAGATCAATGAGAAGGCTTACCAATTTCTTGTTTCAGCTGCTGTAAATAGAACTGATCCTGATATCTCAATATCACATTTTGGTTTTCATTTTTGGAGAATAAGTGATTGATTGAGTTTCTTCTCAGGGATCAACAAAAGCTGGATATTTAGGGGAGAGTACTATCAACCTTGCGGATTATGTTGAGGTGTTTAAGCCTTCCTCTGTTTCTCTGCCGCTGAAGGGATTGAACACTGGGGCTATCCTACATGTGAGCATTATCTCATTATGAATTGATAATCTGCAAGTTCATGTTTTTGATAGTAAAGCAAATTACCCAGAAATCACAAACTTCTTACCAGATCTCCATACCTGTCTGTTATTAATAAGGAATCAGAAGTTCTGACTGTTATTTATTTCCTGCTCAAAATATGTGAAGACTTTAAATCGTATAAGCAGTTGTTCATCATGTATGTTTATCTACAAAGATATACATTCTAGTCAGTTCATGTGATCCACACTTATGAACTTTATTTTAGTTCTTAGTTTAAAAGGAATTTCCTGATAATTGGAATGTTTTATACCAGGTTACTATACAAAGAATACAGGGTGATGTAGAGAGAAGGTAAAAGTAAAACTTTGTAGAAATTGACATCTTGAAGGTTTATTCTATGGTTTTAGTTATAATAACTCATCTAGTTCTTCAGAGAAACTGGTGGAAATGGAGCTACAATTGTTGGAAATCAACGCAAAACACTACAGAGTCAGCTGAGCAACGAGAAGGATGAAAGTGGAAAACTTGCCTGTGATACAGATGTTGCCAATTCTCCTAAGGTAAGCTGCAAGTGATTCTGGAGTGGTTATTCTTAGCAGCCATTGACTATATGAAGAAAGAAACTCTATTAAATTAGAAACCTGCTAATGTTGTCAGTAAAATTTTCCTTGGTTAGAGAGAACCTGTCAAAATGATGAAGGAATGGCATGAAGAAGTTTATCATTGGTTAGCAAACTAGAATGACATATTCACTAAGTGAAATATAAAAGAAAACCTGTTAATCTTGTTACCATTTGTGTGACCTGAAGTACCAATAGTGCATCAAGAAGTTTGTTAAGAAACAAATAATCTTCGTATCAAAGGGGATACTTACAAAGAGTGCAAATAGGTAGTATGTAAATCATCCATTTATACCATCATGGCTGATGATGAACTGCAACTCTGATTGTTTGGCAGGAAAGCCTTTTTGTTGATAGTCGGCCACAAAAGAGATTCCCATCAAGCAGAAATATACCTCTACATGCTGATGCCAAAAAATCTAACAGCTCTGATGTTATATCAATGTCATGCTCGGATAGCAGTTCAGGACAATATAGCCCAACAATAAATGGAGTTATCAGTAGCATCTCTCACCAGGACCCTGATACTCTCCTATCACCTCTATGCAACAGTGGTACTCCTCAAAACACAATTACCAATTCAATAGAATGGTTGGTCGGTTCAGCTCCTGATGGAAACATTGATGGATCAACAAACACTGCAGGAGAGGCTGGGTTGAGAGAAAGATTGCAGGATCCTGATATAAGTCTTGAGAACCTTAGAAGTGATGCAATTGCACTGGCCAGACAGTTAGAAGTATCAGATTTGGAGCTGCAAACTCTTCGAAAGCAAGTTGTGAAGGAAAGCAAGCGAGGGCAAGATCTCTTAAGGGAAATCGGTAGCTTAAAGGAGGAGAGAGACACATTAAGAAGAGAATGTGCAGAACTTAAAACCTCACAAAAGCAAACTATCGATCTAAATGAGTCACAAAAGATGTGTTTTGATGGTGATGATTTGAAGTCTATTCTTGAAGAAATTAAAGAAGAGCTACGCCACGAGAAAAATTTGAATGCAAATCTTCGGTTGCAGCTACAAAAGACACAAGAATCCAACTCCCAGTTGATTCTTGCAGTGAGAGATCTGGATGAACTGTTGCAACAGAAAAATAAGGAGATCTCCAGTGTTGATGGTTCAAAAGTGGGTTACAATCAGGAAAAGTATGAGAATTACCAAGAAAGTGGGAATCGTTCTCCACATTTGAAAAGTTGTAAAGACAGTGAAAAATTCTCAGAAACCATAACTCAACAGGATGATGATGAGCAGTATGCACTGGAAGTTTTAGTAAAGGAGCATGATGTTGTTGGAGTTAAATATTCACTTGAACAGCAGATCATAAATCTGAAAAGTAAGGTAGATCTCTACAGGAAGGACCGGGAAGAACTAGAAATGCAAATGGAACAGCTCGCTCTTGACTATGAGATTCTAAAACAGGAAAACCATGACATCTCATCAAAGCTTGAACAGACCCAATTGCGGGAACAACTCCGAATGCAGTATGAGTGTTCGGCGCATTTTGCGATTATCAATGACCTCGAATCCCACATTGAAAGCTTAGAGAAAAACCTAGAAAAGCAGGCAGAGGCATTTGAATCTGATTTGGAAACCATAACCCGTGCAAAGGTTGAGCAAGAACAAAGGGCCATACGAGCAGAGGAAGCAGCAAGGAAGTCAAGATGGAGTAATGCTAATGCTGCTGAACGGCTTCAAGAGGACTTCAAAAGGCTGACAGCACAGGTGTCATCTACATTTTATGCAAATGAGAAGTTGTCCATGGAAGCAATGACAGAAGCTAGTGAGTTACGTTTGGAGAAATTCCATTTGGAAGAGCTGCTGCAGAAATCTAATGAAGAGCTTGCATCAGTGGAGGATCAATACAATCTGAAACTTCGACAGCTATCAAACCTCTTAGACATGAAGTCAAATGAAACAAAAAATTTGCTGCAAGAACTTGAGACTAAGAGCATAGCATTGGATAATCAGAGGAAAGCTAATGAAGCACTGCAAAGGGCTTCCTTGGAGGAAATGCTAGCGCTTAGAATTGAAATTGATAGACTTGAAAGAGAGCAAATTCATCTCTCTGAACTTGTACAGCAGAGAGAAAAACTGACAGGAGAGATGGAACATCTGGAATTGGCATTGGAAGACAGTGAACAGATGATACGTGATAGAAACTTGGACGAAAATCTGCTTGAGCAAGAAATTGCTTCAGTTACGGAAGAAACAAATAAATCCTTGGAGGAGATAAAAGATTTAAGGCATCTAACGGATAAAAGGGAACTGATGATCAGTACCCTAAATTCTGGGTCAGAAATTCTTAAAGCAAGGTCTGCAGATGTGAAACATCCTTTTCTTGAGGATGACATTGAAAAGGGGAACTCAAGGAAACAGTTAGTCTATCTAACAGGTGAACTTCAGAAAGGGGAGGGCATGGATGGTTATACAGAGAAAAAACTTGACGATGGTGAAACATTCATTGCAGTTTCTGATGGAGCTACAAACTCAATTGGTAAATGTGACTTACAACCCCACAATACCAAAGAAGTTGCTGCTTTGCAGGAGAAATTCAGACTGCTTGAGGTAAAATGATCCTGATATAATAATATTTACCAGTGTAGCCCCAGTACCCAGAAATAAAAATGGACTGAGATCACAAGGAAGAACTAATAGTCTAATATAAGCACATTATTAGTTGAAAGTTGTTGCATGCTTCATGACAATAATTATTTACCTGTTTTGCAGCAAGAAATGAAGTTAAAGGATGCCACACTGGAAGAAGGAAAGAATTCAATTTTGGAAAAGGAGGACCTCAATGATGCATGCAGCAAAGAGAAGATGGGCTACTGTGAATACATGAGTGATAAGGTAAATCAAGTGAAATAATTATTTTATGGAAAGGGTAAACAATTAAATAGTTTCCTGATCACAATCTATTTGTCAGATTACATGACACTCACGAGTACTATGAAAAGCAACCTTCATTTTGATGTTGCATCCTTTTGGCATTATTATTATTATAATTTTTTGTCATTTCGAATGCTCAGACAGTCTATTGTTCAAAAGTGTTCATATCTAAGATCCAGATCCAAATTCACTTTGAGGCATAGCAGATAAAAAATCTTGGTTAGACATCACCACAGGGTTCTTAGGATTCTCTGGAAATGGATACTAATGCAGAAAAGGGAAATGAATATTACCTATGCTTTTGATCACACACGTGGATTTATAGTATCACAAACTTCAGTCTTTTTATTTGCAGAACTTTTGTATTATAAATATGTCATGGATTATTGATCTTTGAAGGCCATTACCCTCTTACAGAAAACAGATAGCTACATCAATTTTATAGTTACTGATAGTGGAATTAATTATCAGGTGGAAGAAGTCAACATTGGTGGCAAGAATGTCAATATTATTAACAGCAGCGAAGTTAAAAAAAAGGGTGGAGATCTATTGATGCCAAGATTAGGAGATAAAGCATTCATGTTTGGCCTGGGCAACTTCAATAGACTACTATACATGAGGTAATCTTTTGTCATGCTAATTTCTGAACCAGAATTCTCTTCCATGCATGACAGGATTTTGTTTGGAACTTTCCTATAGCAACAAATAACAATGCCCTTATACAATTACCTTAGTAAAGGATGAATAGGTTTCATAGCATTAATCCGCAGAATATTCAACATTTCGCAGCATTACTAAAGAAGGTTCAGAGAAAGAAGAAAGCTTTGTATCAGGTACCTGTGACCAAGGCTACATTGCTGAAATTTTGAGTGAAGTAGCAATACTGAAAGAACACAACAAGTCTATGGAAACTGAGCTGAAAGAAATGCAACAAAGATATTCAGCAATAAGCCTCAAATTTGCAGAAGTAGAGGGTGAAAGGCAACAGCTTGTGATGACCATCCGTGGTCTTAAAAATTCCTTGAAGAACTAGTTTTGGTCCTGTTAATATGATAGGAAAAGGTTTCTGTATAGGCAGGCAGCTGGACATGCTAGGCAACACATCCAGGACTTGCAAGGCTATTGAGGCTTGGCAGAAAAAAAATAATAATATGCATATTCCTATATATATTCTTTTTCCATATGTGGTGCTATTTGTTTTTCCTTTTTTTTCCTGTTTTGTTTTTGTCAAGAAGAGTGTAGAACTTATGATCATATTACCATAAATGGCCCACAGGTTATAGGGATTCAAATAAAAGTGCATAACATTTCATTCTCTCAATCAATCAGAAGCAGTTGTTCCTCTTAGTATATAATGCTTAAAGGTCATGCTTTCTGATAAACATTTGTGACAGAAAAAGGTCCATCATACAACAAAGAGATGATAACTTTGCCAAACTTCACTTTCCTTTTGTCATTAAAGAAAAGATTGTCTTATGTTGAGCGCAATATTAGTGTAGATCAAAGGAAATCTTAGGCAAATTGCCACAACCCACGCATACTATGCACTGCGAAACTGCCTTGAAGACAAAGGCTAAACAGAGATCTATAGACAAACTTGAAAAACTTAAAATAACTGCATCAGATTTGTCAAACAGACACATCTAACCTTCATCTCGATACCTTTTCCTCAGATTAAAGCCTATATTAGGGCTGTTTCTGCTTCTCCAAACCAGTTTGCTTTGCTTTTCATTCCCATTTCTTGTGAATGAAAGATTCTGCAATTTTCCTTTCAAATAAGATCCTCTAAAACATACAAATAAAAAATACTAAAACGAATGTGATTTATATAGTGCTGATTAGTATTATAGGCCAAACTAATGCAAACAAGAAAGGCATGTTTTATTCCTTGAAGTACCTGTCTTGCTCTTTTGTCAATGGGTGTCCATGTGGGAGTAATTAGAGGAGGACCATTCTTTTCCTCAAATTTAGAATTAAGTTGTGTTTTAGTTCCTTTGTTCCACCTCTGCTTGGCTACTTTCTTCGACTGGTTGCTTCCTTGGTATCTGTAGCTATCAATAATGGATGGACTTCGACTTATAGAAGGATTGCTTCTGTAGCTATCAATAATGGATGGACTTCGACTTAGAGAGGACTTATCTTTATTCTTCAAACTTGAAAGAAGACCGGGACTTGTGTCGCTCTGAAGGCTTTGCTGATGCATTCTTCGCTTCTCCTTGACTCTATGCAGGAGTTCCATAGTCCAATTTGATCCTTTCTCTGTTCTCTGTGATTGGATAGTATTTAGAAATGCATTCCCGCTGTAATGTGGTTTAATATTTTCATTGGCAGATGATGGTCCAAGGAAATGCCTTGAGGAGAAATTCTCTTTCAAATGTTGTTCTTGATCTTTTACAGTGAAGTCATCTTTCTCGAAGCCCAAGGATGAACTGCCACATACTTCGTCCTTCAAGTCTTGATTCTGAAACTTTAAGAAAGGCCATTTATCTGTGTCACAGTTTATCTCTGCAGCAGTAGGAAATGTCCGGTGAACGGCGGTGTGAAACATTGATCTGTGGGACTGAGAGCTTTCAGCAACTGTTTCATTCCTTGCTCTTACTTTGCTCAAGGTGACAGTGTCAGGACTTTGGGAGATCTTCTCACCAAAAAACAAGGGATTTTGGTCAATGACTTCATCAACTAAATTTTCATTAATGCATTCATGTCCTTCGATGTCATGTGCAAGGTTACCAATCACAGACTCATTAAATCCCCAATTTTTACCAAGAACTCTGTTTGTGCAGAAATTCTTAGATTGATACTGTTGGGATGCTTGAGCCTTATTTGTGATGTACTCATTTGATTGATTTAATGTTTCAATAGGCGAGAGATTGCCAAATGGCATACTAAAGGTGCAGGAATCCATTGCAATTTTATGCCTTTTTCTGTTAGGCTGAAGTTTCCCACTGCTGCTATCAGAATCAATGGAGGAACATTCTGTCATCACAGACTTAGATTCCCCCAACTCGCCATATCTGCATACAGAACTGAATAGGGACATACTCTGTTCAGGTATATAATATTTGCCAATGGCCTGAATTCTGCGTTCATGTGACCATTCCAAAAATTCAACAAGCAATCCACCCGAGGAAAGTATTGCGTGAGCTGTGAGTGGATTTATAGAAGGAAACTTAGTAAGAAAAGATTCTCCTATTGTTTCTGATTCAGGCATTGCAGGATAAATGCTTCTATTTAGTTTTGTGGCATTCCTAATTGAACCCAGAATTATTTCATCCGTGGTTTCTGATGCATATGAACAAAATAGCTGTAAATTCATGTCCAGGCTAGCAGCTGCTGCATAAAGTGCATCTGACGAGTCCATTATAGCAGAAAGGAAACTAATGTCTCCCTCAAAGATCTGGACAAAAACGCAAAAACACAGATATGCAAAATTTAAACATCACTATATTAATTAGTCACTGTAACATAAGTAACAGAAAGTGGATAAAGAAAAGAAAGGTCAGTCTTTAGAATAGGAATGCTATATACATTTGAGTTCTAAAAAGTCCTATCTGGAGCAACTTAGCTAGAGAAATTTTTCATTGGGACAAGCTACCATCAAAGTTAACTTGTCCCTCAAGCAATGGTCAACGGTAAAAGTTCAACAAGACTTATTATTAATTATCCTCAAGTTGCTCATTCATATTTGCAAAAAATAGATGATGAAGTTGCATGAGACATTGAGTGTTACACCAAGTCCAAACTACAAAAGATCGGAGAGAATAAGGATAGGTAGCAACTATGGTCTATATTTATGGGTAGTGATGATCAAATGAACTTCCCTCTTTGGTGGAGAGAAATACAAGTCATTTTGGCCTTGCACTACAAGATAATATTCGTGTGATGCCACATTCTAAAAGTCCCAATAGTTTCTCAGCACCAGCACCCCAAAGCTGTCTCTTTGTACAAATCTGTATACCTATCTCTGGCAGCTTCAGCTTGTAAGAGAAGGTTGATAGAGAGAGAAAGGAACGTCTTTACTACAAACCAAACAACTGAATTGCAAGGTGATATAATAACAAACCTGTACAAACTTTCAGCTGCCTTGAGGTTTCAAAAGCTAGTCTAATAATTCAAGTAGTCACAAATTTAAATGGTGAACTCTTAGGCAACTGTATGCCCAAGCCATATGTTGATAGAGAATTATTGGTTGGTGCTAGGATGAGAGACCCTGACTTATAATCCAAATCCACATTTACTAAATAACCAATGTGCGACTATTACTTACTCAGATATATATAATCTACAAAGCTTTAGGGAAATAGAAAGCGAACTTACCATTATGCAGCCACTGAAAGCAAAACTGAGGGACATCAGTATGTTCGTTGCAACATCCTCCACGAAAATTGTTATAGATGATACTTCTGTTCTTTCTTGGTTGTCTGTGAAATTCCTGGCCTCATACCATACTACACAAACTGCAGCATTGAAGATAAGATCCAAAGGAAGATTAATCTCTCGCTCAATAACTTGAGCACCTCCTTTTTCCATTGTGAGGATTTTCTGATATGAACTTCTACGAGAGATGAGCATCTTCTTTTTAATACTCTGAGTATTAACAATTATGACCACATCAGGGGCAGAAGGTGCACTTGAGTTTGTATTCTTAGATTGCACAGAACTCATGCTCATACTGGAGTCATTTTCATATGAAAGAACTATTTGATTTGCAGATTCAGGAGATCTGCATCTCTTCTTCTCCTCAACAGGCTCAAAATTTAGCATTTCTATAATATGGTGGTTAAAACTCCCCTGTGAACTTGGTATCCCTTGTGAGACACCTCCCTATTGAAACCCATGATTCAACATTAGAACATAAAGCAGATAGGCCAATAGGCCAATATTGAAGGAAACTTTATGTCTTGTTAACCATAAATCTGTTATTTACAAGAATAGGAAGAAAATAAAGAAGATGATATGAGCAGCATATATTCTAAAGCAATCAAGTTAAAATCAAAAGTTGCAATCACCAAAGAATTCATGAACTATTGAGTGAAATTAAAAATTCGGACACCACCGATAAGAAATATTACTCAGTAGTGCTAGGAATCACATTTATTATATTGAACAACAATTAACCATTCTCATGAAATTCACCCAGTTGTGAGTCATGGGGCATTTTGTGGAATGAAGAATACAAGTTGTCCTATAATTTTTTTAGCACTAGCCAGCCCCTAGCATTTCTCCATGCCAAACTATGAATAAGTGCAATAGCTTATCTGTCTTCTAACAAATAGTAGATAAAGGTGACCATAAATTTCTGCCTCTCATAGTTTAGCATCCCATGTACAAGTGATATTGAGCCTAATATTAAGAGAATACATAGTTCCCTGAAGCATGAAGCACTAGAGATAATGTGATGCATTCACCTGGACACAGAATTTAATACATGCCATAGCTACAAATGGCAGAGGGAATGAGAGGAACAACAATTAACACACCAACAAAGACTCCCTATTCCTAAAAATAGATCGTATTAGAAAAATTTGGAGAAGCAGAAGAAAATCTACAATACATAAAATATGTTGATATCATGCATTATTCAACTTCTCACAACCAAATTGAGGCAAAGCCACACCAGCATGGTCATATGTTCAAAGGCAAAATTCCCAGAAATATCTCAAATAGTTACCATGCTTCTGCATCTTAATTTTCTAAGAAGTTAACCTTGTATGGTCTGGATGGTTGATTTCAAACCATCTGGACCATACAAGGTTGTAAATTGCAACCCCACAAATTGAACCTTATATGTGTAAATAAAAGGAAAAATAATTAGATGAAAGCCAGCTAATTTTGTGATATAGTTGGATTAATATGCCACAATCCAGCTATAAGATAAGCAAGAAATTACCATCTTAGACTTGGGATGCAGGGTTACATCACAACCTTCACAAAATGTCTTTGCAAATACATGATTATCGACTTTAATTTCAAGGAAGTGCAGTTGAGGTAAATCATCTATGTTGGCAGACATAGAGGATATTGTAGATGAAGTAGATGGACCACCATACTCCAAAATGATGCTGAACTTATTGAAAGGAAATGAAGTCCAAATATTCCTTGCAAATTAAAAAATAAAAAATAAACTGTAAAATGAGGTTTTACACATAATATTGAACAAATCGCTGAATCATAGATGAACAACAATATGTTAAAATGAAACTAAATGAAACACTATAGACAAATAAGTGCAGCGCTACTACAGCCATCAAGTCAACAACAAGTAGAATAATAAAGAGGGACTAAGATAAAGCAATTGTTTCGACATACAGGCGCAAGCACTTCCATAGATATGTATGTGATTGATGATCAATAACAGAGTTCTATAAAATGAAAGGGAACAGCTATAAATGAATCACTACACTCCTATAAGAAATGAATGCACTATTGATGGAAAATAAGAAAGCAGCAACAGTGCAATTGTGTCCATTTCTTCCACATTTTGTTGGCTGGTCAGACTGGTAAGAGCTTACAAATGAAGAAAGTTAACATTAACATTTGACCGTTAAGAAATCGAGAAGAAAAGAGATGCTTAACTTGCTTTTCAAGTCTCAAGAGTCTATGTTGAGTTTCAAGTTTAACCTGTAATCATCAATAGTGATAACACAAACATGGGATTTAGAGAGAATACAATTTGGGAAATATGGAAAATTATGAACCAGGAAATTTGGACAAGAGAAAAATATCATGATATCGGGATGACATGTCATAAATAATCGACAAAATATATAAATACTACATATATTTTCAAGTCTCAAGACTCTTGGTTTTCCCTCTCCAAAACAAGAAAATTATAGAAATAAAAATAGGTTCCCACAAACATATGAAAGTGAGAAACATGACTTAAGAGTGAAAAAGCTTGTCTATACAATCGCCCAGAAGTTGCTCTTCCTCCATTGTTCTGCTAATCCAAAAGAAAAGCAAGTAGCATAAATGGGGTTCTAATGAACTAACTCTACTTATGAGAGCAAAAAGGAAGCATGAAAACTAGAATGGAGAAGCAGATATATGCATAGAGTGTCCTGAAACAAATTATCAGAAACATTAAGCACCAAAAAGTCTTGTGCATGAAATCAGATCATGGACAGGTAGGTACTGAGGAAAACATGAGAGATTAGATAATATTCAGAGGGATAAATGACAGAATGCACAGATTTCCAGAGAAAATATAGGATACTTCAAAAATTGAAATGACTAGATACCAAGTATATAGGCTGACTTTGATGAGCCCAGTGTATAAGAATTAAGACTTTCGAATTGCATTTGATTGTAGTCTCGGGAACTTACTCATGAGAAATTAGTAAACAGTGTGAATGCTGCAATACTTCCAACACTGCTATTGTAAGTTCATCATCATTTAACTTATCTAGTTGATTTGGAAGTACTCGTGCTTCTCTGATTTCATGGCATTTTATGTTCATGGATGACAGCTTTCGATTGAGTGAGAACCAAAACAATCTATTAGCTACAATCAATATATTAGTGTCATTCTGCAAGGCATTTGACCTCAGAATTCCTTCAATAACAGACAATGACGGATGAGCTTCTGTTAGTTCTTTCTCAACTTTCCGCCATGCATCATCAATAATACTCTTTAGAGATCTTAATGCTGCATTTGGACTACCAATATTTTTTATTAAATGGTTCAGATATATGTGAGCAGTATGTACACCAAAGAAGCACAGGAAATAGGCCAACTGTTTGATTGCATAAAGTACAATATATGTCATGATAGTTTCATCTTTATGGTCTGAACTGGACTCTCTTGCAATTGTGTGCCATATAAGCTCCATGAGCGTCTTCTGAGAAAGGCTTAGAAGTTCAAAATCACTCCCAATACTAAGTGAAAATTTATTTCGTATATCTGTGTGTTTCTCCAAAAGTGTTAGATAGATTTTCTGGATATAATCTAGAAGGCCCAAAATATGATCGGATAGGCTAATCTGATGAACCTCAGTATCCCACTGTTGAAGTTCTATCTTAGATGAAGTACTTGTTGCAGATGGATCTTCAAAGCAAATTATGGGAGGCTTGTCCTTGCTACAACCTTCTCTTTTCAGGGTTTTATCCTCACTACTGGTAGTGCCTCGTCGAACATCCAAGAAGTAGTTGAGATCACTTTGTTGTGGTATAGCTTCAAATAAGCGAGAAACTTTATCTCTATTTAGTTTCATAAACTGATCTTCAGTCCTGTTACAGTCAAACTGATCTTTGAGCTTCTGAGTGTTAGCAGGTTTAGCATCAGTCAGCTCAGGGACAATGTCATGATGTTCAGTGTATATTTTCTCACTTTGAAACTTATTTAAGCTTTCTGGAGAGTTATCCAAAAGATCAAAGTCAATAGGTATCATCATCCCATCAGAAGAATGGAGCTCAAAAGTTTCTCCATAACTAAAAACACCCTCTAGCATGTTCACATTGGCTAAGCAAATTTCATGGTTGCAAGTGCCTTCTAGTAAAGGATGCCAATCTAAGTAGATCCCATCACTAAAAGAAAAAGGATGTGGCTTAAGGGCAAATAGAAGATCTCCAACAATCACAGCCAATGACTTCACAAGTTTATTATCACAAAGAACAGGTTCAGGTAATGATTTAAATGTATCATCCACCAGAGCAAGTTCAGAACTAACAACAGATTCATACATACTCTCCAGAGGCTCCAGATCATCATTTAACATCATTTCGGACATTTCAAAGACCTCAGCTGTTGGCAAGCTGCCAAAGATTTGGAATGTATGAGAAGAATCAAGGATCTGGACTTCCTGAAAATGAACTGAGCATGGCAAATGAGAATGATCTCCATCTGGTGTGATTGGGTAAATAGCAGAACCTTTCTCAAGTAGAAGGTTCCCAGAGAAGTTCAACAGATCCATATCTAAAACAGGATCGAAGATTATAGGTTCCTCTTCAAGACATTGTTCAAGGGGAGTATACCCTGAAAGATGCCCCAAAACATCCATATTTGTGGATCCCAAAAATTCCTTTGTATTAAGCACCAACTCATCTCCATAGGTCCCTTGCCAGTATTCAAATTTGGAAAGCATAAGACCGAGTGCTTCTTTCATAGACAAGCTCGCTTGTAGCTCCAAGACAATCTCATTGGCTTCAAAGCATGGCAATTTGACAGGATGCTTTGCCATGCCCATACCATATAGTAAAGAACTGCCATCTTTGACTGCAATAGAGTCCTGATCAGCATTTGATGTAACCAGAATATCTTCCATTGAAAAAATTGACTTGGCAACCCCACGAGGGTATGGGACTTTTGTTCCTGCTTGAGCCATTCCAATGTTTACTGTATCCTGGAATAAAAGAGAACCTCTATAAAAGCAATAACTATATTTAAAAACGCCCAATCATATACCATGATAGTAATTCAGGGAAGTTCATTCATCCCATCTCATTTGCAAGATAACAGATCCAATTTTATTATTATCATTAGTTTTTTAGAGCAAACAACAGAAGAAAAGGGCTAATTAAGTCCACATACTCTTCAAGAACAAATTCTCAAATTCTAAGTCCTGAAATATGATCTGATCATCAAATGCCCACTATACCATTGCTGCGTAATTCATTGAAGATTGCATATTAAATCATGCTAAGGAAGCAACACGAGCTGACCGTTATCTCAATGAATTAAAAAGAGAGAAACAAAATCCAAACAACTTTGCCAAAGAAACGGATCTTACTAGAGGAACTTCAATGTCAGGAATCAGAAATCGAAATCCTGCTTGCTTTTTCATAAGAGAACTTTCACAGTCTCTCTGTCCAAAAAAATCAGCATAATGTTAAGCATAAAAGAATCACTAAAGGATCAGCTGACGCTCTTCTTAAGCGACCATTACCAAGGGTAAGTCCACCTCCACTACTTCAAACTGGAATCCCTTCTCTAATCCGATTCTCTAATGCAAATCAATAGATCACAGAACATCAAAAACAGCGGCAAAAGTACACAAATCACAACCATTATTACTCATCAGCTCTCAAATTTCACTAACCGAACCATCCGATAGAGAAATCGAGCTGCTCTCCGCTTCTCCCTCCTCACAGAGATATTCCTCCAATTTCTACAGAAATAGATTAAAAAAAAACAAATCAAAATAAAGAAAATAGACGAACAAAAACAAATAGAAACACCGATTCACCTCGGAGAGCTCGATCTCTGAGAGATCACACCGATCGTCCTCCCCGGAGACGAGAAACCCAGGAACAACATCCGAGAGGAACTGAAAGAGTGCGTTCTCGACATGAAACCCACCGATGTCGAAGCAGAGGCTATGATCGGGAACGAGATCGAAGAATGACGGAACTGGAGCAATGTGGGGATCGGGAGACGGGAGAGGAGGAGGAGGCGGGAGGGATAGAGGGCGGAAGTGGGCTAGGGTTTCGTCGGAGGAGGAGAAGAAGTCGGTGCTTAGGAAGCGAGATCTCATGGCCGGAAGAGCAGACGAAGAAGCGAGGGAGAAGAAGGCGAAAAGTTCGTGAGTGGAAAAGGGCGCCAGATGATGCGGGTTTATATAGACGTTCACAGGAGACGCTAACGTGCGCCTTTTTCACGGGTTTTCGAATGGTCACATTCCTTCTTTTGGACTTTTGTGCATTTTACCCGCCAAAAAATGAGAGAAATTTGCAGATTTACCCCTGTAAATTGGGGTAATCATATAAGCCATTAAAATTCAACATTTAATTGGAATTCATTTGAAAAAGATAAATTTTTATTATAGTTTTTATTGGATTTTTACCTAGGACCGTAAACAGGCAGAGCTTAATCAGGTTGAGCCCAATTTAAGCTCGGCTCGATTTAGCTCGAAATTAAAAACTCGATTATAATTTCCAAAGCACGAGCTCAGCTCAAAATTTAAAAATTCGAGCTTTCGAGCTGAGCTTGATCAGGTTGAGCCCAGTTTAAGCTCGGTTCGATTTAGCTCGAAATTAAGAACTCGATTATAATTTCCGAAGCACGAGCTCGGCTCAAAATTTAAAAATTCGAGCTTTCGAGCTGAGCTTGATCAAGCTCAGACTCAACTCGAAATTGAAGTTTGAGTTTGGTTCGAAAGCTCAAAATTTCAAACTGAGCTTGAGCTTTTATCGAGCCGATCTCGAGCCGATCATTTGACAAAATTTCGAGTTCAAAGTTAAAGCTCAAGCTCGGTTTGAAAGCACAAAATTACAAGCCGAGCTCGAACTTTTACTGAGCCTATCTGGAATTGTTCACGAACAACTTGATTATTTGACAAACTTATTTTTACCCAAAAATGTATCATTAAAAATTGGAAGTTAGGGGGACAAAAGTTAATATGGTTTTATAGTCTAGTTTATGTAATTTTACCCATTTTTAAGGGTGTATTTGTAAAACCCTACATATTTGCTCCTACACCCCTGAGAAATAAAAAAAAAAACTTGTACTAAGGGGCATTTATAATTTTTGGAATTTATAGGGGTACATTTCGCAAAAAAAAGGCAAACACTAAGCACATGGCATTAAAAGCTTTCTTAATCAAGTAATCATAAAATTCAGACAGACTTAATTAATAAGCTTGATTCCTCACACTTTCTTGTCTAATATTAGCTGGACTAATCTCCAACCATGCTAACATTATTAATATTTCATTTTCTTCTTAATTATATATATATATATAATATTTATTGATTTAATATATTGCTATTAAAATTTTAGAATCTAAAATTTAGTTCTCTCTCTCTCTATGTATATTGAATAATAGTTCATTCACAATAAGAAATTTCAGTTTCTAGTGAACAGAAAAGCAGACATTTCTCATGGAATGGTTGGTATGATAGAGTACAATAGATAGACAGTGTTAACAAGATGAACAGCAAAATGCATCAAGTACCTGAGCAAAAAACTGCCTCCTCTGAGCGCCTCCTCTGAGCGAAACTGCCTCCTCTGAGCGCCTCCTCTGTTTGACAGCTTCAGCCTTGCTTCTCCCCCACTGCCTATGGCGAGTGGGGGCGGAGCTCTGGGGCATAGGCCTGCCAGCCCACCGTTGCCACCTGGCCGTTCATGGGCGCGGGTTCTTACTGGGGATACCAAGCCAAAGGTGTTTGGAAACGATACTGTGAACATGAAAGAGAACTTTGAAAGATTGAAAAAGCTCCAACATCCGAGGTTTAAACCGGATGGGGATTTCCACATGAGGGTGCATGAGAGGATGAAGACGGCCCTGTATGGCAAATTTCTTGGGAAAGCATTACCATTGGATCAGGTTCGAGCTTCACTTTTGAATCTATGGGGAGAATTTGGCACTTTTTCCATCTCTGATCTCCCCAACGGATTTTACTATGTACGATGCCACTCCCCTGAGATGGTTGACAAAGTACTCTGGGATGGGCCATGGACTGTTAGTGGGATGGTATTCCAGCTAATGCCGTGGCGAGAAAATTTTCAGCCTGCTTTCGAAAAGCTCGACATGGCGGCAGTGTGGGTGGAGCTTCACCATCTCCCGATGGAGTATTGGGAGGTTGATACCCTGGAAAGTTTGGGAGGACTACTTGGAGAGGTCCTCAAAGTTGACATGCACACATTGAATGTAGATTCTCCTTCAATGGAGGTGGGAAGAACCAGATATGCAAGGCTGTGTATTCAACTAGACCTCTCACAACCCCTCCAAAGTGGGATCTGGGTTGGGGATGAGGGAGATGAAACTTTGGTTGCTGTCCTATATGAGAAACTCCCTTCTTTCTGTTTCCGGTGTGGCATAATTGGCCATGTAGTCAGCTCTTGCACGATGATGCCAAGCAACCCGACAGATGGAGGTGGGGATCCAAACTTCTCGGCATCCATGCAGGTAGATGGAACGAGTCAAGCTACAACACAGATGGGTGAAAAATCAGCTTCAGAGACTCCGGATGGTGATCCTTCCAAGATGGTGGCTGGAACCTGGATGCGTGCTGGCTACAGTCGTGGAAGAGGTCGCGGCGGAGGTCATGGCGGGAGACCCAGCACTCGGCGGCCAGAGCGACCATTCCAGCAAGACACGTGGCAAAAGAACGAGGCCAAAGGAAAACACGTGGAGGTTCATAATACCGGTCAAAGTCTACGTGGTAGACGTGGTGGCATGTCTGCTGGCAGGTTGACTAGAGAAAAGGATGGAAATGTTAGCTATCATGAGGGAAAAGGAACGGCTGAGATCTTGATTCCAGAGGATAACCCTAATCGAGCAATTGTAACCCATCCTGTGGTTGTTTCCACTGGCGATCAACCTTCGTCGTCGTCCACTCGAGTAGCCTATGCTTCTGGTTATGGGGGAAACCCTAGCTCTGATGTGGCTGTAATGTTACCGTTGCCTGCCACGAATCCCTCAGAAGCTGCCTTGGGGGAAGAGCCTAGGCAACACATGCCGTATCTTATCACTTCTCTTGATAGAGACAGAGGAAATCCCACCTGGGATCGGGGTGACTCTCAATTTCCAACCGTTGGACAAGATGACCATGGTCAGCTGGTTGTCCGCGTTACCAGAGCTCTCCAAGCTTCGGTGGCAGGACAGTCGACTGAGAATATGTGTGAGCAAGCCCAAATGTTGGAAAAAGAGGGGGGAGATGAACTGTTTGATGATGAGATGCCGCTTGTGCAAGTCCAAAAGGATGCTAAGATGGAGGCACTGGCCCGGAGGGACAAAACCAAAACTGGTTCTTGTTCCAAAAAGGGACGATTGCTCTCCCCATCTGAGAAATCTTAAACCTCCATTGAGAGGAAAATCCTATGGTACTAACTATTTTTCTCAGTTGTCTTATGGATTTGATCAAAATTCTATGTTGGAATTGTAGGGGCTCAGCAAACCCCAAAATGACTGGAAGGATCAAAGCTCTTATGAGGGATCTTCATCCTGACATAGTATGTCTGGTCGAAACCAGAGCTGATGTGAATCGAGCTACCAAGTTTTGTCACAAATTTACCAGCACTTGGGAATGGGCTGCCATCCCAGCTAATGGATATTCTGGAGGTATCATTACCCTCTGGAAACAGAGGGTTGGTAAGGTAACTCCCATGGCTCATTCTGACTTTGCATTGCATTTAGTTTTATCTACTGATAAACCCAAGGAATGGATTTTGTCGGTTATTTATAACTCACAAAATATTCATTTTCAAAAAGGTTTATGGCAAGATTTAACGAATATTTCTACATTGAACCTACCCTGGATATTAACGGGAGACTTCAATGCAATTTTATACTCTGGGGAGCATAGAGGAGGGTCTTTCAATTATTACTCAAACAAATCCAAATATTTCAATGAGTTTGTAACTGGTAACCAACTTTTTGATTTGGGTTTTTGTGGCACTCCTTTCACTTGGTGTAATAATCAAAATGGTTTAGCTCGTAGATGGGCCAGACTTGATCGATTCTTAGCCAATAGTGATTGGATGATTCACTTTGATTCCCTTTATAACAAACATTTACCTAGAACTCTATCTGATCATTCTCCCATGATACTGACTGCAAAATTTTTCTCAAATCAGAAAAAGAGGATCTTTGGTTTTGAAAATTATTGGTTTGAATATGAAAAATGTCACCAAAATGTCTACCGTGCTTGGAACCACAGGACCAATGCATCTCCCTTGCATGCTTTTACTCATTATACCTCTAGGATGAAAACTTTTTTATTAGAATGGAAGTCTAAGGGCATGTCCTCTTTGGATAGAGTCATTTCTAAGACTGAAGATGAAATCTCTTTTCTTGAATCCATGGAGGCTTCCTTAGATTACAATGATCTCAACAGTATTGCACTTAGGAGTTTATATAACAAACACTCAGCACTCCTTAAACAAAATTCTATTAGATGGGCTCAGAGGGCAAGGTTAATGTGGTTAAAAAATGGAGATTATAATACTAGTTTTTTTCATAAGCAAGCTAAAGTTAGAGGGCATAAGAACAAAATATCTGCACTAATGAATGACCAGGGTGAGACTATTTCTAATCAAAATGAGTTAGAGGATGCTTTCTGTAATTTTTACTCCTCCTTATGGTCTTCCTCTAGTAGTAACACCATTGATGGGTTAGTCCACAGTCTTCCAAATGACTTACCTTCTTTAGGGGAAGCAGACCATCAATTCCTAACCAACACTATTACTACAGCTGAAATACTCCATACCCTGAGATCCATGCCTAAGGGGAAGAGTCCTGGCCCTGATGGCCTAAATGTGGAATTCTACATTTTCTATTGGGATATTGTTGGTGATACCCTTTGTTCTGCCATTAAATACTTTTTTCAAACTGCTAATCTCCCTACATCTTGGGGTAAAACATATATTGCTTTAATTCCTAAGAAAGAATCTCCAAATAGGGTTCAGGATTATAGACCTATATCCCTTTGTAATGTGTGCTATAAAATCATATCTAAATTGTTAACCAATAGGCTAAAAAAAGTTATACATAAACTCATTGGTCCTGAACAATGTGGATTCCTTACTGGTAGATCAGCTTGTGATAATATCATTGCAATTCAAGAGATTGTTCATTCATTAGAACATGAGACCCAAGCCCTCCCTAGGATGATACTAAAATTAGATGTTGAAAAAGCTTATGATTGCCTAGAGTGGAATGCCATCCTTGCCACCCTTAAGATTATGAATTTCCCTAAAGCTTGGATTAATTGGATACAGGCCTGTATTACTTCAGCTAGCTTTGCTTTTCTGGTCAATGGGCAGACAACTGGTTGGATCTCTAGTAAGAAGGGGATTAGACAAGGAGACCCACTTTCTCCTTTCCTCTTCATACTGGTTTCTCAGAATTTGACTGCAATGCTTAATTATGCCCTGAGGTAAAATATGATTCCTGGTTTTGATATAAGAATGTCCCAAAATTTCAATCATCTATTGTTTGCTGATGATGCCATTATTATCACTAGAGCTTCTAGACATGCTGCTAGAGCTTGTAGATTGTGTCTTGATATCTATAAAAACCTTACTGGGCAAAAGATAAACCTGAACAAATCATCTATTTATTTCCCTAGCTGGATCAATAGGAAAATAAAAACTTCTATTGAGAGAATTCTGGGAATCAGATCTGGTTCTTTTCCTTTCAAGTATCTTGGGATACTCATATCCCCCAAAAGATTACTTGTTAATCAATGGAATTCCCTGGTAGACAGGACCAGAAACTGTTTAAATGCCTGGGATCATTCTTCAATCTCTTTAGCTGGCAGGGCAATACTAGCTAATAGCTCCTTAATGTCCATACCAGTATATGCTCTGTCTAGCTGCCGTGTGCCTGACTCCATCCTGGATTCAATCTCCAAACTTGCAAGGAAATTCTTATGGGGTAGTGGTATAGCTGGTGGCAGAATCCACTCTATGAATTGGAGCACTACTACACTTGCAAAATCTGAGGGAGGGCTTGGTATTAGGAACCTCAAAATTTCAAAAATTGCTCTTATGACTAAAAATGTTTTTGCTCTTTTAAATGGTGAACCCAAGCTTTGGGTGAGTATTTTCCAATCTAAATATGGAAATTTCAGTCTTTGGCAGGATAATAACGTCACTAAAGTATCTTGGTTTTATAGAGCTTTACATAAAACTACCATATCTATTAGATCTAATATGTGCATCAATACCTGCAATCCTAATAAAACAAATCTTTTGAAGGATCCTTGGATATTAGATCTCCCTGTTGCATTCAAACCCACCTATATTAATATGGACCTTCCCTTTGAGGACATGAACATTTCTGATTTTATTTCTGAAGGTGAGATGAACCAGGAACTTGTTTCCAATCTCTTTGGCCAATGGTTTGATTGGAATATGCTAAGCAACAAAATTTTTACTGATGATTGTTCAAACTATTGGCTCTGGACTGCTAGGGACCCATATAACAGGATTGCTAGGATGGTTTATGAATGTCTCTTACAGGCTCAAGCTTCTGACACTAAGACTTGGATGGGATGGCAAAAAATGTGGAGCCTCCCAGTAGCTCCAAGGATTAAAACCTTCCTTTGGAGGCTGCTGCATGGCAGAATTCCAACACTAGAATTTTTATCTGCACTAAATATTGTTCCACAGGACAACTGTCCTTGTTGTGGTATTGATAGAGAGACTCTTCAACATGCTATGTATGATTGTCGTACCTCAAGGCATTGTTGGGAATATGTCTCTGAGTATCTTGGATGCAACTGTGATGAATTTGCGAATTTGATGAATGGAGAATGGCTTCTGAGATTGAATGGGGTAAGAGAAGATAAGAAACATGTCTCTCAAGCATTAATTGCCTCATGTGCTTGGACTTTATGGAAAACAAGGTGTGATCTTGTGTTTAATAGAAAAAGATGGCAGCCATCTCAAATTTTTCAACAGGCCTTGGCATCAACATATGATCACTTATGGAAGATGAAGAATAATTTCAGGGAATATCTTTGCAATTCTGTTTATAGTAATTCTATAACTGTCCTATGTGATGCTTCTTGTCTTCCTGATTTTTCATCTTGTGGCCTAGGATACGTGGTGATTAGGGGTCAGGAGAATGTGCTCTATGCTGGATGTGCATCAGTTGTGGCTGAATCCACTGTTGAGGCTGAATTGAAGGCTATTGAGGCTGCTGTAGAACAATGCTTACTGATGAATCTGAACATGGACAAGATATATACTGATTGTATACATGCTTTAGACCTCCTCACTTCTGATCACAGAAGCAATCATGGAAGATTACAGGATTTACTTCATAGATTAAAGATGCAGATTGATCAATCACCTATGCTGGAACTACTTTACTGCCCCGTGAGATGAATCATGTAGCTGATATACTTGCAAACAAGGGACGAGCAAATCCCCAACTCTCTTTATTCCATAAAGGAATTGACAGGCCCAGGTGGCTAGAAGAAGCATTGAAGGCAGCAGGATTGCATTTTTGATTTAAACATTACTCTAGTTATGTATTTTCCTTTATTTCCTTTTAGCTAAATATTAGCTCCTTTTGTCAAAAAAAAAACAAGATGAACAGCAAAACAAGACTCAAATAATTATACAGAGCCTAGAAATATTACCCGCCAAAAAATGAAAGAAATTTGCAGATATACCCCTGTAAAATGGGGTAAATCACATGCGCAATTAAAATTCAACATTTAATTGGAATTCTTTTGCAAAAGATAAAATTTTATTATAGTTTTTTTGGTAAATAAAAAAAAATTATTATAGTTTTCATTGGATTCTGGCTCAAGCTCGGCTCGTAATTGCTTAGCTCGAACTCGAAGTTTGCTCGAGGTCAGCTTGATTTTAGTTTTGAATGCTCGAGCTCAGCTCGATTTTGCTCAAAATGAAAAACTTATTTATAAGTTAATATTTATATTATATATAAATATATTATGTTGATGCTAGAAACTGGATCTGCCTTGTGATCTGGTCCAGGTTTTCATCAACGGTTCAGATTTATTTTTGGTGTGGACGCTTACTTTGATTCTGGTGATCTGATGTAGAACCTGAAAGGAAGAGCAGAAATGATTGGAATTGGGCCTTTCTGTCCGGATTTAACTCCGACGGTCAAGTTAGTGGATCAGGAGTGAATGTAGTCTTGTGATGAAAAAAGTAAGAAGTCTCCGGCTTTTCTGTTGAATTCCTCTTCTTTTTATAGAGTTTTAAAGAAATTCTTAAGTTTGGTTTTTTATTATTAAAATTGAGGCGGTCGGAAATATCTGCCTGTGTAGGTGGACTATGTCAGGGCAAGTGGATATTCTTGCTTTAAATGCCTGTCCTGTCGACTTTCATGGAGTTTTGTCGTTTTGGTCGGATTTATTCTGACAGAAGATATTTTCTGTACTTTTGCTGTGATTTTGGTCGTTTTTGTCAGAAGAAAGATGGACGTTTCGTTCTCTTCTTTGATCAGGGGGGAGGTTTGCTTTGAGGAAGCAGGGTGGAAGGTCAGAATTGTTCTGACAGATGTTTAGCTTAGCATAATGCCATATGGCTTGAGGGGATGGTGCCATGTGTCGCGCGGAATTGATGACACGTGTTTTACTAGATATTTCCATATCATATTAAATATTAAATTTCGAGCTTTCGAATTGAGCTCAATCGATTAAGTTCGACTCATCTCAAAATTAATTGTGAGCTCAAAATTGAAGCTTGAGCTCGGCTCGAAAGCTCGAAAGTTTGAGATGATCTTGAGCTATTCACAAACAGCTCGATCATTTGACAGAATTTTGAGCTTGAAATTGAAGCTTGAGCTCAGCTCGAAAGCTTATAATTTAAAGTAAACCAATCTCGAGTTATTCACAACTTGATCATTTGACAACCTATTTTTACCAAAAATGTATCACTAAAAATTGCCAAATTGGAAGTTAGGGAGACATAAAAGTTAACATTGTTTTATAGTCCAACATATATAATTTTACCCATTTTTAAGGGTGTATTTGTAAAACCCTACATAATTGCTCCAATACCCTTCGGAAATCAAAAAACTTGTACTAAGGGGCATTTATAATTTTTGGAATTTATAGGGGTACACTTGCATAAAAGGCAAAAACACTCCAGAACATGGCATTAAAAGTTTTCTTAATCAAGCTATCATAAAATTCAGACAGGCTTGATCAATAAGCTTGATGCATCACACTTTCTTGTCTAATATTAGCTGGACTAATCTCCAGCCATGCTAACATTATTAATCTTTCAATTTCTTCTTAATTAATTAATTATATATATATATATATATATATATATATATATATATATAAAATCATGATAATATAAGACCTTTCGGAACACTGTGCAAGTAAAATCGTCTCCCATTTGGCCACTTGCACAGTATTTTAAGGATTTCCAACCATATGGATGGAAAGAACATCGAAAAATAAGCTAGTATGTCAATTTTCATACAATTTGAGAATTTGTAGGGTCTTCATCTTAACTGATGAAAATTTATAGAAATCTTACAGGTTCAGAATTTCACCCTTTAAAAAGATAACCCTACAAGTTCTCAAATTGTATGAAAATTGACATGCTAGCTTATTTTTCGATGCTCTTTCCATCAATATGATTGGATTTGATCAAAATACTATGTAAGTGGGCTAAAATGGGGCAACCGTACTTACATAGTGTTCCGACTAAATCGTAAATGTGCCGAAGCTTGATGAGTGAGCCCAAATAATTCGAGGTCGGCGAAATAAAGCTCGAATAAGTTTGCTCGACTTTCATTTCGATTTTAATTTCGAAAGCTTTCGAGCTTTCATTTCGAAAGCTCGAAATTAAGAATATAATTATAATTTTTAAATCTCAAATTTAGTTTTAAATTAAAAACTTATTTATAAATTAATTTTTTTATATTATATATTATATGTCAATACTAAATATTAAATATTTTATTCATATATTATAATATTTATTAGTTTTTACTAATTTTATTAAATTTTATTGATTTTTTTAATAATATTTACATTATATATTAATATATTAATATTAAATTTCGAGCTTTCGAGCTGAGCTCGATCGAGCTCGACTCGGCTCGAGCTCGGCTCGAAATTAATTTCTTCGAAGCTCAAATTGAAGCTCGAGCTCGCCTCGAAGCTCGAAATTCGAGCCAAACTCGAAGCTTTACCGAAGTCGATCTCGGTACGCTTCGATAACAAATTTGATCATTTGGATGTTCTAGTTCCCAATCCCGTAATCGTATAGTATCATGACCCTCTATATATATATATATATATATATATATATATATATATATATATATATATTGAATAATAGTTCATTTCCAATCAGAAATTTCAGTTTCTACTGAACAGCAAAGCAGACATTTCTCATAGAATGGTTGGTATGATAAGAGTACAACAGATAGACAATGTTAACACGATGAACAGCAAAACAAGACTCAGATAATTATACAGAAGCCGAGAAATACCGGATTTTAATCAAGGCCGATAACTTCCCGAAGGCTTACGACATATGGGCATACATCTACAAGATGAGATCCATAGTAGAGTGAAAAAATCTCTTCGATTCGCTTGATGGTATGTAGAGCAGCTGAGCGATCACCCAAGGAGAGTTGGATCGATGCGAGCTTAATCAACTCATTTCCGATGACTATACTGCTGCTGTCAAACAGCTTTTTGAGGATCTGTTGAATAAAAACCATTCATGGAAGATTAGACTGATTCAAAGTTACATTAATGTTTCACTTTTAATCCATGAATCAAATCACCTCAATTGATGATTGGCAATGTTGCAGAGCAGGCTCAAACTCTCCAAACTGGACAAAGGCCTCTGCAAAAATGTCTTCCGCCTACATTGAGTGTTTCAAAGTTTATCACTTGACTATTTCAAGAATTATCGATGAAATATTTGCAGAACACTCAAATTTGCATAGAGAATGGCTGACCTGAGCGACAACCTTGCTATACTGATGTCTCACTAATCTAAGGCGGGTAAGGGATTTCAAGGCATCCGGAATTAGAGTATGTGGATCTTCATTTGAATTTAGACAACCTTCTAACCTGTTAAAGCATAGATTGTTATAATAAAACAATAGAAACGAATAACATGATGCTTTGTGATTCGAAGATAATACCTTTGAATCTCTGCCATTGCACTTTTAGAGTCAATGCTCGCAGATTCTATATCAAGATCTGTCCCACAGTTCAAGCAACATCCTTGATTTATATGACGTACGGTGCCGGGTCCTTCAAGAAACCAGTTTGCCACCTTGCTGATATCCTGTCTATGAACCTTCATAACATGTAATGCATGCGTCAGTTAATTGCCATTACAAAGCATAAAGAATCAGAATTCACTGAATCAAGATGTCGTACTGGTAAAGACAGCTTGAAGCTAGAATATGCATTCGAAATTTGCACGGTGTCATCTTTGAGGATATCAAAGCAAGTCTTTTCGGTGACAGCTCCAGGACAATTAGATTTAGTGCACTTGAAAGCATTAAGAACAAGGTCTGAAAAATTTAATTGTGAACAGCCTGTGCACTGGCATTTAAATGAGTACTGTTCTTCAAGTAACTCTTGCCTTTTATGTAGATCCCATTGCCCAACCTGCCGCAATAGTATTTTGTTAAAAAAGAGAGGAAATTAAAGATGGTTTTTAGGCAATGATCTATGCACCAAGTAGAAAGATAAGGAGTTACTTGTGGGCCGTAAGAGATCTCAAGCGGATAACCAGCATGCACATACTCCGTCGTGCGAAGGTAAAGCTTACGTGATAGGAAATAAGCATGCACATTTGGCTGGCATGAGTGATTAAAGAAGCTACCGGTTGAATACAGAGCTTGGCCTACTCTAACCTACAAGTCAAACCAAAATATTTGGATTTAGATAAATACTAAAATACGGAAGGCAATGATTTCTTTAAATTTATCAATGAACAAAATACAAAATTACTTAAATGGCATCGTGTATGCAGAATACTTGGGTTTCTATCTGAACTTTCACATGTTTTTGAGCAGGAAGCGTTGAGGAAAGAGAAATTTCTAATTTTTATGCGAGTAAAAATGGAAGTATAAAATTGTGAAGACCTGTTCCACACTGCAAGTAAAAGCATTTTCAGAGCCAGAGTGCGATAATGACTTCTTGAATGCCCCATGTCCATCAAAAGATTTCATGCGAACAACAGCCATAGAGTTAACTTCTTAACTTGAGATAAAAGTATAACCAACTGCAAAAAGATGAGGATTCAGATTCAAATTACTTAATCTCGCAATGTGATTTCAAGTATACAAACTCAAAAATCCTCTCTTTAATTTCCACAGACCGTAATATAAGATAGTCTGCAAATTATACATAAGCTTCATAAATACCCATTCATTGCCTATAAAGGAGGTAAGTTCTACTAATTTCTTGCTTAATATGTAACAAATTAATTATCCTGATTAGTCTTAATGTCAATCAGGTGAGGTCCTTCATTAATTCTGAAAGATCAAAATTTCTTTTAACTAAAAAGAAGCTAAATGGAGTCCACAAGAAAATGAACGAGTTTCAGAGTACCTGGGACACAGAAGCCCCTGTAATTGGATAATCAGAACCATAATGGTGTTTGAGACAACAGGAAAGAACAACAGCATATACATGCACCTCCAATTTGGTTTTAGGAGGAATTTGGAGATAATTGTGTGCTAAACCCTACAAAAAGTCGTGACAGGAATATCAAATGTAAATTTCAAATTCAGAAGTAATGCTAAGAAACATAAAAGAGTTGGAAAATGGAAATAACCAAATAAAGTAGGGTACCAATTCGACAGGTTTAGATGTCTCCCCTGAAAGCCTTCTTTTCTCCATAAGCTTTGCCAAAATTCGACCAGCCAAAACAACATCAGTTGGCAAAACAACAGACCAGGGTGAACCTCCACATTCATGTTTATGTTCAGCAATAGACTGATAGTTTATATCTTGCAAATCAGATTTAGCATTACTCAATGAGATGCGTGTCCATAACATGATTTACAAGATCCACTGGTACATTTTTCCATGAAGAATTGTCTTGCTTCTTTTAATATATGCTCCTCTTGCTTGTTCTTGGCAAAGCTGGGAGCAAAAACAGGTATGGTACATGACGGGCAGTATACAACATCTGCTGGAACTTCAATGAAGCAAAAATGACAATGAGTTTCCCGGCAAGATTTATTCATGATCTGCAGATCACTGTTACCAGTAAGAGCCATATAACAACTTCAGCAAACGTATGATTACCACAACTGAAATTTTAAGTGCTTGAAAAGAGTAGGCAACAGCTGAACTTTATGGAAATACATGCTCAACTGGTTTCTATTGAGAAACATCAATTCAAAATAGTGAATTTTGAGCAGATTTATAAATACAACTAATATGGCCTGAAGCTGCCTTAAGGAGTATATCATACCGCAGCCAAAGGTTCTTCACTGTGAATCAGTGAAGCCGGAGCAATGTCATCCACTGAGGTCATGCCTCTGCCTTTGGATGGAGTTGAGACACATTGTAATACTGCAAGCAATGGCTCATCTGCTATACAAGCAGATGAACATTTATGTTTACAAATATAGGCATAATCAGCTAAAAAATATAGTTGCTCATTTCAAATTCTGACTTAATATGACAATGAAGAGAAATTAGCATAAAACAACATAACAATATTTAAGAAATTTGAAAGTTAATTAAACATAATGTTTAAGCCGCAAACAAACAAACCTGAAGAGTCCAATTTCTTCCATTTGGAAGCCCTACATGAGCTGTCAAACCTGTTTGCGCAATTAAAATGACTTGATATCATCTCAAGTTCTTTGTTTATGTGGCCCATCCCAGACGGAGAGCTCTCCATGCTCAAGGCAACTTCAAAATCGTGAATTGCAGTTTCATAATTTCTCAACAAGGTATTAACCTTTCCTCTTCTGAACCATGCCTATATCGTAGGATTAACAAATGTGAACTAATAAAAAGTGTTGAATGTCAAATGAAGTAATGGAAGATTCTCAGGTAGAAAATAGCACAAATATATCATACAAAAAAAGGTAGAAAAGCACTCAGGACTATTCACATCTTACATCACGTACATTGGGTAACCTCTAATTGAGTTATATAAAAAAAGGCAGCCCGGTGCTACAAAACAACCGCATTGTGCGGGGTCCGGGGAAGGGTCGGACCACTTTGGTCTACATTTGACTCGCCTGCTTCACCACTTTGGTGAGGTTGCAATCGGCTTCACTTTTAGCTAGTTGAGAACCAAAGTGGCGGAGCTAGTAGCAAGCCTGGTTTGTATGCACTATATTACACCGTGATAACCTATTTTATCTTGTTAACTGAGATGATATGTACTGCCATCTAGTTTATCCTTTTGTTTGTATGTTACTCTCTCCGTGTTGATTTTCCTTCCAATATAATGATTAAATGCTTGAAAATTTTATTAATGGCTACTATTTCAACTAGAAAGTCATTTTGCATGGAACAACCAGGCTGGTCACAGTTGAGGTCAAGTATGTCTCCACAGAAGTGTAAGGGAGATACCTAATAGCGATGGACTAAGGAGATGGATAACAACTTTGTTACATTTACATTCCTAGTAGAGATAGCAAGAGTAGGTCTCAGGTTGATAATTCATTCCAAAGACAAGTATTTGTAGAGGCTATGAACACGATCAACAAGAGGTTAATGCCTGCATCCATGGATGCAAATAATGTAGAGAACCACGAGCGCACAATCAAGCAAAAATATCAAGACATCAGAAAAGTCATGAATCTCTGTGACATCAGTTGAAATGATGTTTTGAAAATGTTGAGTGTTTGAAAATGAAATTTATCACGTTTATGTGGAGGTATATAAATCAATTTGATATTTTTTCCATTATTTTTAGTTAAAATTGCATTCCTCATGGCATATACTATGCATGTTGTCATCACAGGCACACCCAAAGCTGAAAGAACTTTTGAACAAGCAAATCCCATTATTTAACGAAGTTACGCATTGGTACATTTAAGATGATCAAGCCATGATGATGGCCATACCATTTTCCACCAGTTTGGTTTCTCACCCTACATTGAAAGAGGTCTCATGGATAAAGATACGGATGTTGTGCCTTATAAGCCCAGAGTCAGCAGTGGGAATACCCTGCTTTTTTACTAGTAACCATGCCTGCTCGTGTGTCAAGGACAAACAAAAATAGCCTTATCATTGCCGACTACGTTGATAGAGTAGGACCTATAGCGACATCAATAAAAATGATGAAGAAATGGAAAAACAAAAGTGTTATCAAGCATCCTATGGGGCATAGACGAGCATGACAAGAAGGATGCCTCATTGAGTAGGGTCTTTGATAACACCTATTTCTCTTTTTTTTTTCTTCATTTTCTCGATTAATGTGGCCACACCCACTCACTCATTGAGGTCGATCATGGTAAGGCTATTTTTACTTGTCCCTGATACATGAGTAGGCCTAAGGACAGGTTTACTAGTAGAAGAACGGGGTGTTTCCTACCAATAACTCTAGCGTGATCATCTTCACATACCAACTGTAGCTTCTCAAACATTAAGATTGACTTGCTCAAAAGTTCCTTCGCATTTTGGTGTACCTATGACGGCGGCACTACATACAACATGAAATACAATTTCAATAAAAATAATGAAAAAAAAATATCAAATTGATTTGTATATCTTCATAGTTCATATAAACATAATAAATTGCATCTTCAAGCATTAACAGTTTCAAGGCATCATTTTATATACTACCAATGATATTCATAACTTTTATGATGTCTTGAAATTTTTTTTCAATTGTGCACGTGTTCTTTATATTATTCGCATCCATTGGGGGAGACATAAACCTGTTGTTAACCATTTTCGGAGCGTCTATGAATGACGATCTCTTGAATGATTTATCAACCTTCAGAACTACTCTCACCATCTATGCTAAGAATGGAATGGGGATGTTATCTATCTCCTTGGTCTATTGCTTATTAGCCATCTTCTTGTGTTTTGTGGACATAAAACTCAACCCCAACTGTACCAGCCGATGTTGTTCCAAGCAGACAACATTCTACCTGAAATAGTGTCTGGTCATGAACCACAATATCCCCATCAAAATTGGAGCCAAAGGCCCTAAATTAAATAGATTTTTTGTCCACATCCTAATAGAAGAAAAAAAAATAGGAAAGTGAAGATTACTGAGGCTTACCTTCACATAAGCAGGCATAATAGCAATTGCCCTATCACAATCTCGCAGGGACTCATCCAAAAGGCCTGCATTCTGGCAAACCAGTAAATGAGTGCTTGATAAGTTGAACGCTGGAGCAGATTTTCTGATTTATACTCCAATTGAATTGTGAAAACAAGAGACTCTGAATCACATAAACACACACACAACATAGGAAAACCCAATTTTAAGGCAGCTCACTAAGGAAAAAAATTTGAAACAGAAGAGGGCATTTAATTGCTGTAATCATTTAAGCCATGAGTCAATGAATGTGTGTACATCATGAAATATTTGCCATTTCTTTGTTCCTAAGAAGCTTGGAAATGATTATTGGTGAGAATGAATAGATGGGTAATTCAGAAAATACTCACTTCATAAATCCAAACTTCCAATCAAATTTCACATTTCCTTCATCATAATAAATTCTATAGAAGATATCAGATGACTGGATATTGGAGAGCTTCTAATAATAAAGAGAACTTTGCAAGTGAGCATTCACAAATCAATAAAGAAATGCAATTTAATTACTCTAACTGTTGACTCCTGCCACTCAACACCAATAACTTTTAGAAATCAAATTTGTTGTCTAGAAATGTTGTGCTATTTGTGAAGCTGTTAAAAAATACAACGCCACTAAAAAATTAGGAACTATGTCATTTGAGGATAAAGAGAAAAGCTCACATGCATGGAAGAAGCCCGGTTTACATAGAGCAGTGCAACCAAGTTTTTGCCATTGTCCTCAGCATCCATTGGAGCATAACGCAATGCCTGCTCAATGAATAAACAAGACAAAAATTAAACTGGCTCCGCAGTAGTCATATAAAGCAAAAGACCAGCATAATCAACTTAGAAAAGTAAACAATGAACATACAATAAACATATGAAAATTTAAAGAAACGAGGGAAAGATCCGAACTTGAGAATAGAAATTGAGAGCTTTCACGTAATCCCCCTTTGAGAAGCATTCATTTCCTTTGTGCTTAAGATCCAAAGCTGATTCCTTGCTCTTCCGGCAGAGGCCGAGCTCCGTATCAGTGAGCTCCCCAACGACCTTCAATTCGCCAATAATCAATCAAAAGGTTGAATTTTTCCCAAAAAAATAATCATATTAAACAAAAGCAAGGTGAATTACTCTCTGAAATTCCGGTAATGGGAGGAAGAAATCAAGAAGCGAAGAGCATGTGGATGTGAGGTTCTCTGGTGTGCTTTCGCCTATCATTCGCTTGAGATCGCCCGGAATCAACGATTTCAGCTTCTCCATTTTCGTTCCAGATGACCAAAATTCAAAATCGAAGATCTTTAACCTTGGTTGAATTGTGGCAAAAACCTTAATTGGATGATGCAAAGCCCTAGCTCTTCAACACTGATCAGCTATCAACACCGAACTCAATGCTTGTCCATATAGCGAATCAGTAAACGCCACGTGCTGAGTATTTTTTACATACCCGTCCCTCTAAATCTCATTATTTAAATTTTACTCGATTGTATTTATAATATTTTTTTAGTTTATTTATTTTCATTAATATTGACTGATATGTATTATTATTATTCATGCATGTATAACAAAATATACTCACATAAAAGAACTCTAAAAATGAAAAATCTGTTATGCATTGATTTATATATTTATATACATATGAGCATATACAGACTTTTAGCTCAAAAACAGGTTCTTCTCAGACTGTACTTTACCTAAGACTAACGGATAAAATTTTGAAAGTTGAAGATGGACTCGAACAGATTTTTTTCGAGAAGACTTAGTTTGAGAATGAAGGGAACTTAGGTGAAGATCAGCTTACTTCCCCTTTTCTGAGGTCCTCCTCTCTTTGTGCTCTTGGTGGCCCGGCGTCACCCCCTGCTATCTTGTCGGTCATCATGAGTGAAGACGTACGAAAATGGCGATCTTACCTTGCAATGAGGTGGTTGTTTATGGGGATTGGCGTCGTCTTTATGGAAAGGCGGGAAGTTACAAAACTTTTCATATTATAAGTCATATGAATAACTTTAAATTGAAAGTTTTAATATTGATATTTGTATTTCCTAGCATCAATCAGTTATGAGAGATCAACTTCATAACCTGCTGATATGTTACGAGAGATCAACTTCCCATAAGCTGTTGATATTTTATTTTGAAACTCAGGATATGGCTGAAGAACTTACCCATCATGTATCTAAGTTAATTACTTATGTAATAGATAGCTAAAAATTAGCTCTTTCCTACCAAATAAAAAAAATCACTTATTTTGGTCTTCTTTCTTATGATGCAAAACCACATCATGAACATTTTTTTTTAATCCTCCAATGTGACAAAAAATAATAATAATAATAATAATATTATTATTATTATTATTTATTTTTTATTTTAATAAAGCAGATAAACAACATTCATTAGTGAAGAAACAAAGTTAAGTAAATTACTATTTTCTTTAAAAAAGTTAAGGAAGGTTTATTTGCTTCTTTAAAGTTTAAATAGATACATAAAAAGTTATCAGGAACGGTGGCATCGAACGTGAAGGCGACAAGAAAAACAGGCTTTGTGAACAAGGACGTCAAAGTCTGATAACAATTTCTTCACAATCCGGGATGTAAGGATAGCGTACTCAACTTGTGTTTTCCACATACTCGCCATTCTTTTTCAGAATAAAAATTATAATTTTCTTGTCTTGGGTAAATCAATTTTTTTTATTATTATTATTGCAAAGCACCACCCATTGGCATTGAGATTCTTTTTTGATGTGCACTCATTATCGCACTGATGTAAATTACTCCGACAGACAAGTGGATAATGTGTACGTCATCGTGTACTTTCGATGAGCTAGGATTTAGTTAAGAGGGGGGCCGAGATTAAAAAGATTATGTAATCAGTGGCGGAGCCAGAAATTGTTCTTATGGGGGGCAAAAAAAAATTTATACATCAAAGTTCAAATACAATCAAAATTATATGATAACAAAGTTAAATATTATATCTAGTTTCTAAAAAAAGTCTTTTACATAAACAACTAGTACAAAACATTAACAAGAACAAATTCATAATTAAAATCTATGAGTTTTTATATTTTGAAAACAATGAATAATTGTTTCATTATCTATACAATCAAAGATATCTTTCTCAATGTATGTCACTAAGCAATCAGCTAAGAAATGATCACAAATTCTATTGTGCAATCGAGTCTTCACAATCTTTAGTACATTGAAATATCTAACATAAAAAAGAATCAAAGATTAAAGTCCATTGTATTGAAATATCTCTCCTTAAAATTCCTATACTTAAATTTTAAGGTGCGAAATAATCGAATCATGAGAACCTTAAAATCTTGATAAGGAAAACCCTAATTGGAGGCAAAGATGAGAGAAGATGACATAGCAATTAAATATCCAAACTAAATACATACAAGATTATCAAGACTCATCATCTAAATCTTTTTTTTACATCAATTCTTTCAATTCCAATCGAATATCCAGACTAATTAAATTCATACAAATAAAATCCTCTTTGAATGTAAAAGAAAAAAAATCAAATCAAGCAACAAACAAAAGAAAAAACAATTGATATAATTAAACAAAATAAAATAATTAAAAGATAAAAGATAAAAAAAAACCAAACCTTATTATTTATAATTTATTTATAATTTAATAGAATAAGATAATGCCACATGGCATCTGTTGAAAGAGATAAATTGGAAGGGGGGCAATTTAAATATTAAAATAGTATTATCCAAATGAATTCAAAATATTTTATAATATATTATATAAACTTTCAAATGAGAAGGGGGGCAATTGCCCCCCTTCTCTTCTACGTGGCTCTGCCCTTGTATGTAATATAATTTAAGAACTAAAGACATATGTTTAGAAGTTTGATTAACAAAGCCACTACTAACAAAACTGTACACTAGAATTCTAACAGAAAAAAAATCAGTAATTTAAGTTGTATTTCTCTAATCAGTTTCCATTGCCGACAATCAAATTTAGAGAGGAAAAAACACCAAATTTAAATAGATAGTGAACTAAGCCACAAGGCCCACAAAGATCCAACTTTGGTGATATTAAGAAAACAACTAATGTCCAAAATATATTATTTATCACTCATGTGCGGTGCAGTCATGCAGGCCCATGCTCAGCAGTCATCAGAAGTGAGGGGGGCCAATGGTCAATGTTATGGTTTTTTTAATTTTTTATATATATATATATATATATATATATATATATATAACATGGCTTTATTAAAAAAAAAAATTTGACTTAAATTTGGGGGGGGCCATGGCCCCTGCTGGTCCCCCCCTCCCTCCGCCACTGGGTGTACTATATTTACTCAACCCACTCGCGAAAAGAGAAACCGGACCTCTGGATCATGCGTTTCTAGGGTTAGAGATCAGGCAATCAATTCGCCACTGTCGATCACTCTTGTGAATTCCAAATCGAAGGTTATCGTTGTTGGTCAAAATGTGGGCCTGTCAAAAAGAATGGCTCACCTAATTATTGGTCAAACTTGTGAGCTAAGATTAGGTGAGACTAAATTAAGATTAGGTGAGTTAATTATCAATTAACCCACCTAATCTAATCCAACTTTCCCTATAAATAGCATGAAGCTTGGAAGCTTCATGCATCACAAACTTGTATTTCAAGTGAGAGTGAGAAGAAGAGTGGGAGAGAAAGAAATATTAGAGAGTTGGTATTTTCCTCTTAGAAGAGAGAATTGTAACTCCTGAGTTTTCCTCACTTAGTGAAATTCTTCTATCCTTGCCCGTGGTTTTTTACCCCAATTCATTTAGGGGTTTTCCACGTAATATCGGTGTGTCCTTTTATTTTCAGTATTATTTTCATTCTCTTGCTGTGACACCGCTCTATCCAGTCCTATATTTCTACAACAATCGCTAATCATTGGGGATCTTGAATGATGGGCAACACCAGTAGCAGCGGCAATGGTCGCCTTCACGTTCGATGCCACCGTTCCTACGAGTAGGAGAGAGACAAACCCTAAATAATATTTACTTTTTTAATAAATTAATATTAAATATTAACAAAAGGATGAATCTCAACCCTTGAAATAATCTCAATCCAATGGATGAAAAAGGGTGTAAAAAGGTGTGTCAAAATAGTGTGTCTCATGAACAGGACCCCTATATATATATATATATATATATATATATATATATATATATATATATATATATTCAAAAATAAATATCTATTAATAAAAAGAGAAAATTACTTGCATACCTCTTCAAAACTACATATTTGCTTAAATACTTCTATAAAAATGTTATTTGCTTACATACCCCTCCAAAACTTTTTTTTTTTTGCTTATATATCCCTGTCATTAGAATTTTATTGTTAATTATAGTTAAAACTTAACTCTAATTAAAAAAATTACATAATTACCTTTACTTTTTTTATTTGTTATATAAAATAATTAATGTCTAAAAAATATAAGCAAACCTAATTTAATAATTTGTCCGCATTCTATACATTGATTTAACACCATCAAGGATCAACTTAACCACATGGCATATAAGTAAAATTAGGGGTATGCAAGTAAATATTATTTTATTTTATAAGTATATTTAGACAATTTTAAAGTTTTATAGAAGTATGTAAGTAAAAAGGTCAAACACCCTAAGGTCGTGCTTGGATGGGGGGTTTTGGAGGTTTCATAAAGAAAGGGTTTTGGAGGGTTGACATGAACCCTTGTGCATGCCTTGTTTGGTTGGGGGTTATCCCTAAGGGATAATCCCAACACAGTTTCCAATGAAAAAAATTTTCCCACCAAAATCCTTAATTAAGATTTAAAAATATAACCCACCAATATATAGTCAACACATCACTATCTTATCATTAATACCTTTACTTTAAAATTTTCCTCCAAAAATTTCAAAACTTTTCAAAACTTATTCCTAATCCCAAGTGGGGATAACTCCCAACCAAACACAAGCCACATGTTTGATAGAGGGTTATCCCCAAGGGATAACCCCAACACAATTCCCCATGAAAAATTTTTTCCCTCCAAAATCATTAATTAAGATTTAAACATAAAACCCACCAATGAATAGTCAACACATCACCATCTTATCATTAATACCTTTATTTTAAAATTTCCCCCCAAAAAATTCAAAACTTTTCAAAAGTTATTCCTAATCCCAAGTGGGATATTCCCCTATCAAACAGGGGTTTTGGAGGGCAAGGTATTAGGAGGTATTTGGAGGTAAAATGGAGGGTTAAAACCCCATTTTACTTCACTTTTCAACCCTCCAAATCGAAGGGTTTGAAAGGGTTAGTCATACAATATTACCAAAATGCCCTTAGTTGAGGGAAAAAACCTATCTTATTTTCTCAAATCTCACAAGATGGTCGACACCCTCTCCTCTTCCAACCTTAGCTTCAGCCGCCGGCACCCTTTTATAAGATTACCAAAATGCCCTTAGTATTTTGTATTAGTATTTTATAATTTTAGAAAAAAGAATTATTAAAATTATAAATCAAATTACAAGGTGCGTATATAAAATTTTAAAATTAATCAATCTATTAGTATATAATATTAAGTATTAATTGTATATTAGTATAACATTCTATAAATTTTGTATTATTTCTTGAAATGGTATTTTGGTAATATTGGTGTATAACCTTACCTTCCATTACCTTCAAACCAAACACAATAAAGGTTTAAAAACCTCATGTTACTTTACCTTGGCCCTAAACAAGGTTTGGTTAAAAACCTTACATTCCTTTCCCTAACCTTCTCTTACCTTCCCTTATCTTCTTTTATAAAACCTCCAAAACCCTCTATCCAAACAAGGCCTAACTGGTCCCTGTGGTTTACCAAAAATACCCTTTTAGTCCCTCTATTCTCAAATGTCCAAATGGGGTCCCTCTATGCTATTTTGTGGGAAAAAGAGGTCCCTCCCCTTAACGCGCCTCAGATTTTCCGTCGGATGGCTGATGTGGCTTTTTTTATTATTAAAAAAAATTAATATATTTTGTAAACTTTTTAAATCCGTTTAAAATATTAACTAACCTTATTAACTAAACTAACCCTGTTTAAAATAATAAAATTGTATTTTTAATCTAAACTAATCGGGCCCCCCTCTCTCTCCAGTCCTATACTCCACCATCTTCGACGAGAGCTCCTTCAACCTTTAGCGAGACCTGGATTGCAATGGCAGAGTAAACAGATCTAGAGAACCTGATAGGGACGTGGACCCATCTAAACTTCTTCTCGAAAACCCAACACGCGTGCCCACTCCCCTCCACCTTCATCCCCATCGCTAACACGCTCTTCCCCTCCACGCATCACACCGCCACCGCTTGTGATCCTCCTCTCTGGCACCACTCCAACCCCCTTCCAACCCTTCTCATACCCCCTCGCCCCTCTCCCCTCCATGTATACTAGCCTCTCCCCCGCCGTGAAGAACGTGATGCTCGTCGCTCCGCAGACCTCCTCCTAGATCCCTTCGATTCTGATCCATCTCTCCTTCTCGGGATTGTAGCACTTCGCCGCCGGATCGAACCTCCCCTGCCCCTTCGTTTGGTATCCACTCACCGCCCAGAACTGTCCCCGGACCTCCGCCACTGGCACTCATCCCTCTCCTCCTTATCGTTGAAAGCCCCACCCAATCATCCACAGCCACGTCTTACACCTCTACAGTCCGCAACATGTTCTTCTGCACATCGTGCCCTCCGGTCAAAAAACCCTCCCCCTGTCATCGCCGTCGCAAAAAATTACCTCACTTCCTTCATCGGTTTCCCCTCCCTCCTGTGCCCATCCCCTAATCCACCAACCCCCACCTCCATCACTGGCTCCAGCGTCTTCAAATCACATCCCCCATCACCACCACCTCCCCCCCACCACCACCACCCTCGCAAATACAGGCACCACCTCATCCACCCTCTGCCACGTGTCCATTGTCACGTTGTAAACCACCACCGGCATCACCCGATTAATTTAGGTTAAAAATAGAATTTTATTATTTTAAACAGGGTTAATTTAGTTAATAAGGTTAGTTAATATTTTAAACGGATTTAAAAAGTTTACAAAATTTTTGAATATTTTTTTAATTATAAAAAAGCCACGTCAGCCATCCGGACGAAAAATCTGACAGGCGTTAAGGGGAAGGACCTTTTTTCCTATAGAGGGGACAAAAACTTGTATGGAGCCGCTCCATTTTGGTATTTAAAAAATGATTTAAATATTTCCAACCGTACGGATGGGAAGATCATCGAAAAATAAATTAGTATGTCCATTTTTATATAATTTGGTGACAGTTTGGTCCTCCCACTTAATGGTTGAAATTTTGAATTCAACCGTTAAGTGGGAGGACCAAACGGTCACCAAATTATATGAAAATGACCATACTAGTTTATTTTTCGATGATCTTTCCATTCATACGGTTGAAAATATTTAAAATATTTTCAAAATACCAAAATAGAGTCGACTCCACCTAAAGATAAGTGGAGCCGGCTCTATACAAGTTTTTCTCCGTAGAGGGATCTTTTTTGGACATTTGAGAATAGAGGGACTAAAAAAATATTTATGATAAATTACAGGACCATTTAAGGTATTTGACTTAAGTAAAAAGTAAAAACCCCTTATAAAAAAAAAGGGTTTGCTTGCTCATGTATCCAAAAGATGTGTTCTCAAAATTCAAACTCCATTACTAAAAATATGAAATATTCAGACTCCAAAAAGAAGCGAAGCAGACTCCAAATATAATACTTGAAGAATCCAGGCCATACACTTGGCCACTCCCTTTAATTAAGCCGTGCATAGTACTGTACTAACACTGTCTGATTGCAGGAGGTGGAGGAGCTTTACAGTTTACACCACACAAGTTGCTATTCTTCAGCCTCCTCTTGATCCCCCGCTATATATCATTATTCACTGTCTTCACCAGACCTCCTGCAACCTCCTGGCCACCCCTGAAAGAGGTTCTGCGACTGCTGAACGACTGGAGCCCAACGGCCACCGAGCGAGGCCATCCTGCTGCAACGTTGAGGAAACTCTCTTCTCCCCAAGATCTCGGCCTGAAACGTGACCCTCACTCTCAGTTGCGTTCTTCCACTCCATCCACGGCTGTGAGAAGGACTGAAGTATATATATATATCAAAAGCTAGATCTTACAACTTGTTGGGATATCTAAGCCCCTTCCCATCAGATAGTGTATTAACCAGCTTATGAGAATCAAAGGCACCCCATGCATCCTCATGAACTGATCACCCATTTGATTATTTGATAATGTATGCTTAGTACATGAGTAGAGAACTGGGTGCCTTTATTGATGGCTGCAATATCTTGGACAGGTGTGGAGGTGTGTATATATGGCGGAAGAGGGGGAAGAGGAGGAGATTACTTGGGATAATGTTGAAGAGGTTGAGGGTAGGGATGGCAATGGGGCGGGGCGAGGGTGGGGCAGGCCTCTACCACCACCGCCCCGCCTAAATAGTGGCCGAGTGGCGAGGAGCAGTAAGTGGCGGGAGGCTAATAATATGCATTTAGAGATAAAATATTACATTTAGGCCAGTAAAATGAAGAGAAATTTACGATTAAACTCGAATAAAATAAAACTTACTTGTGATGTAAAAGCGACTTTGATATACAAGCTCGAGAGAGAAGAGTGGGAAAAGAAGCCTAAAAGTCCAAAAAACTCCAAACAAAGCTTCATTGTAAAACCCTAAAACTATATAATTTAATATATATGAGGTATTTTTGTATGTTTTAGCGAGGCATGGATTTTAAAGGATCTTTACTATACCGCCTACCTGCATTTCTTCTAGCATCGGGTCGGATCGGGTCGGTAACTACGGATCGGCTCGGGTATTGCCATCCCTAGTTGAGGGCAATGAGACCTATTAAGAGACAACATGGCTAAAGTTGAGGGGATTCTGAGACAATGAGTGCGAGTGCAGGGAGTGGAACTGATAATCAGTTATGAGAGATCAACTTCCTATAAGGAGCTCCCTCCATTGATTCTCATTTGGGGATGAACTTCCCACTCTAGTAGAAAATCTGATGATGAAAAACAACTGAGGAATTATGGACTGATTATGATTTTGCAATTAAACCCATTGCAAAATCATAATCGATCCATAATTCATCAGCTTGTTTTTCCTCATCTGATTTTTCTACTTAAGACGGAACTTCATCCCCAAAGGAGAATAATATTAATGCATAGAGGAAGCTCCTTATGGGAAGATCGTCTCTCATAACTATCAGCTCCACTACCTGCACTTATATTTGGAGTCTGTTCTTCTTCTTCTTGGAGTCTGAATATTTCATATTTTTAGTAATAAAGTTTGAATTTTGAGAACACATTTTCTTTGGATACATGAGCAAGCAAACCCTTTTATTAATAGATATTTATTTTTCAAATTTTTTCTTTTCTACACTTCATTGACATTTTGTTAATTTAATGGCTTTTTATATAAAAAATTACAAGTTTTACACCTGTGGTATATATGCGTTAAAAAACTTTTTATGTTTATATTTAAACTTTAAAGAAGAAAATAACCCTTCCTTGATTTAAAAAAAATAGTAATTTACTTAATTTTGTTTCTTTACTAATGAATGTTGTTTATTTACTTTATCAAAATAAAAAATTAAAAAAAAATATTGTCACATTGGAGGATTAAAAAAAAAAAAAAAAAACTAATGTTCATGAGGTGATTTTGCATCCGAACGAAGAATGACCAAAATAAGTGATTTTGAAAACAATGATTTGATCCCATATATGCATGAACATATCACTATGTTAATGAATATAAAGCAGGTAGATTAAAGATAATGCACAGGATATTATCTTGAAGAAGCTATAAAACTGAAAACCAACCTTCAAAAAAAGCAACACCAAGTTGCAGTTATATAAATTTTGTTTGTCATCGGTAGTCTTGAATCCAGATACAGGATCAAAGGAAGGTTTGGAATAGTTAAAAAATGAAATGATTGTGAATAAATCAATAGTATTTTTTAGAATGTCTGATTGCATTTACTGTATATTATGAATGTCATAAAGCTGCATTTCTTGGAAATACTTCAAAGTTCAAATGTACATGTTTAAGACTACAAAAGAAGGTAAACTGAAGAATTAAGTTCATACTTAATATTCCTCCTCCCTCTTCATTTCTGTCCATCTTTTTCATGAATGCTGGAATCAACCTACCGAACAACCAATCAATAAACTCAAAGTAAGCAAATCTTAAACTCTCGATGAAAAACAGAGTGCCACATACAATCCAAACTCTTGCAACAAACCCAATACTTATACTGATATAGAATTCAAACATATCAGACTTAATTTCATCATCTATTGATTTAACTCCGTTAAGGGTTAACTTAATTAGATGGGCATATAAGCAAAATTAATTGATTTGCATGTGTATATAAATTGATAAGGGTGAAAATAGTCTATCAAGTGGACACATCCTCGCCGCTCGGCCAGCTAGGCATATATCCACGTGGAAACCCCTCATCACCCGCGCACATGCCTAATAAATGTTGTCACCTCAAAAGAAGACTCTCTAACCGACCAAAATCCTACCCGGGAAGCTACCACGACCAAAGTCGAGTATAATGGGAAGCAGCGATAGCAGGGAATTAATTGATCGAATGACTGGAGCCATAATACAAGTACGGAGGAACCGCCCACTTGATTCTCGATGGACAGGTTAGACAGCTGCACAGGGCATACGGCTCATAAGCCCGAGAAAGGAGCCAGGTTCCTGAGGGAACACATTGAAAAAGTGACCTCTGACATAGAAGGGACAGGTCGGGGAAAAGCCGACCCGACAAAGGGACGAATCCCTCCCATCACTTCCTCCATAAAGAACCGTCATATCCGAGGCATGGCCGAGGACTCCCACCAGGGCTATAAATACGAGGAGGCACTATTAGAAAGGGGGAGGACAAGAAGAAGAAAAAAACCTGGACCCGGAAAGAAAAGAAGAAGATGACACTAACTTGACCGTCGGAGCTAAATCCGGGCATTCAGGCCCAACCCCGACGGATTGTTTCCTTGTGCAGGTATCTCGATCTTGGAAGCATTGACGGACTCTCTCAAAGAATTGTGGAGGTCTGCTACCAAATATAAATTTAGCCATTGATCCAAATCGATTATCTATCTCTAGGTGGGTACCGATTTTAGCCTCAACATAAATAAATATTATTTTTTTTATAGAAATATTTAAATAATTTTAAAATTTTACTAGGATATGTAAGGGAAAAAAAAAAACTCATAATAAAAAAAGGGTTTGCTTGCTCATGTATCCAAAAGATGATGTTCTTAAAATTCAAACTCCATTTAGTGAAAATATGAAATATTCGGACTCCAAGAAAGAAGCCTAGCATACTCCAAGTACAATACTTGAAGAATCCAGAACATACACTTGGCCACTCCCTTTAATCAAGCCCTCCATAACACTGTCTTATTGCCGGGGTGGAGGAGCTTCAGGGGGTGTTTGAATAGATTTTTTTTTTTTTTTTGCTCCAAAAGTATTTATGAAATAAGTTAAACACTTTTGGGCAAAAGAAAAAATGTTTGAATGGGTTTTTTTTAAAAAAAAACACTAAAAAAAAAAGCTCCAAAAGTTTTTTTTTAATAAACTAATAATTTTCTTATATATCATTTCTATTAGAAGTTTATGATTAATTTTAGTTAAAATTTAACCTTAGTTAAAAAATTATATCATTACCCTCAATTTTTTTATTTATTATATTAAATAATTAATATCTAAAAAATATAAACCAACCTAATTTAATAATTTGTCCTCGTTCCATGAATTGATTTAATACCGCCCAGAGTGAATTTAAGCTGTAGAGGTGTATAAACAAAATTAGTTGATTTATAAGGATATACAAGTAAATATCATTTTTTAGTGTATTTAAATAATTTTAAAGTTTTATTTTATTTTTTAAATAAAAAAAAGGGTTTGCTTGCTCATGTATCCAAAAGATGTTGTTCTCAAAATTCAAACTCCATTACTAAAAATATGAAATATTCGAACTCCAAGAAAAGAAGCCTAGCAGGCTCCAAATATAATACTTGAAGAATCAGGCCATACACTTGGCCATTCCCTTTAATTAAGCCCTGGCTCCAGTCTCCACAGTACTGTACTAACACTGTCTTATTGCCGGAGGTGGAGGGCTTTAATTTATCACCCATGACGTGTTCTTCATAGAAAACCGGGAGGAGCAGCAAATCTCTCCGTCACCTGCTTCGGCTTTTGAGTGGACTGGAGGTCAAAAACCCCGGGGAGGAGTAGTATCATCTTGTCTTCCTTCTTCCTCTATACAACACACCAGTTGCTATTCGTCACCCTCCTCTATCTCCCTCGCTATATATTCACTGTCTTGACCAGACCTCCACTGAGTAGCCCGGAGAGAGAGAGAGAGAGAGAGAGAGAGAGAGACAGACCACCTTTCTGCAACCTCATTTGAGCTATTCTTAAAGCTCTTCAGCCAAACAGCAGCACCCAAGCGCTCAATTTCCTTCTCTCAGGAGGGGACGGTGATATCTTGAAGCTGAAGTGATCTTTGAATTTGGAGTTCATCTCCTTCCACTTGCCTAGCTACAACCCTTCAACTCCATCCCTGCGCGCAGCTGTGAGAAGACTCAGCTTCCCCTTGATCCATTTCAGGAGTTGCCAGCTGAGAGCAATTCACCTGATGTTAGGGTGATTCTTGAGCTAGCTTGGACTGGGTGTAGAGGTAGTCATGGCTGCTTTAACAGGTATGTTCAAGATGAGATGTGTTAAGAAATTCATGCTGGCATGAATGGAGACATGCCCCATGTTTAAGTTTAATATTCACTTCATGATCTCCAGTGACATACATACATATATATAACTTAATTTCATGTTGAACATTATGTTGGGTTTGAGTGTCCAAGACCAACCAACCGAAGTGTTGCAGTCCAAGCCCGAAGCGTCAGCTCGGAAAATGAGAGTTAGTTGCCGAGGCGCTAGTACGTAGCTCGGCATTCAGTCTAGTGGACCGAAGCGTCAGTTCGGGAAGCTCTATCGAGTGGATGCTTCGGACCGGTGTACAAGGAGAGGAGCTCGGCAAACCAAGTTGATGCTGCCGAAGAGCTAGGAACTGAACAAAGAGGTTCGAGAGTGAACTCATGGCCTTTTCAGGAAGTACATGTGGCACCAATCCCAATGGTGGAACGGCGGTGTCAGACAAAAGGTGCTTTGGAACTGCAACAGGTATGGCAGACACAGTGATGTGACAGTAAGTGTGCTGCACAAGTCACAGGCAAAAAGGTGCTTTGGGATTCTCACCATGGAAGTATAAAAGAGAAAAATATTTCCTAGTGAAAGAAGAAGAGAGGGTGAAAAACTAGAGAATATCCAAGAGAGAAAAAAGCACACTGTGAGAGAGATTAAGCAAGGAGAAGAAGGAGGAAGAAGAAGGAGGAAGCATCTGAGAAGACTTTCACCTGTTTGGAGATAAAGGACAGTGATACTCAACTGCGGTTAGAGTATTTGTTTGCTTAAGCTTTTGTGTCTTAAGTTTGTTCATTTGTTGATCTAAGTTTCTACTTCCTGTCCTTAGTTGTAATCTTGAGTTTGGGCATCAACTCAAGAGAGTCATTGTTGTATCTTGCTTGATAGTTTTAGTGGATTATTTGTCTGCCTGGTGCCCCGTGGTTTTCCCCTCGTTTGGTAGGGTTTCCACGTATATTGCTGTGTGCTTTTACATTCTGTTTTTCAGCCAAGTTATTCTCCTCGGTTTTATCTGTCCGAGGAGCTCTTGATCACTACCTCGGCAAGTGTGGCCGAGCTACTCGTTCAGCACCTCGGTTTTTAGTCCCTCGGGAGTTGAAGCCGAACTGCTCTCTGTAAACTCAACTGCATCCTTTCCTCAACGATCCGAACCACTGTCACTGTTCATCCCTCGGGACCAACAGAGTGGTTCAGACTTCCGCAGTGCGACAAGCACAACAGTACTCCTAACACATTAGAGATGGACTGTTGTTCTTGTTACAGATCCATTTAAGGCCATCACCTAATTAACAACTTTTAATAGAAGCCCTGCAAATCATTTTCCTTCACTCCTGGGTTTCTGATTAAAGCTCCAAAAAGGGGATTTGTAAACTGGACAGAAATCTGGATATATTGGACCACACCAAGCTGCTGCATTTTTAGGAATATATATGTGGCAAGTTTATCATGGAAATTGCACATGTATGAGTGTATGCAAGACACATGCATGCCCATATTGAAATATTCATGCATGTTTTGTATAGAGCTGTGTTTCTTAATATGGTCTTAGACCACTATATACATACATGAATGGTCCTAGCTAGTTATGCCTGTTGTCATTATCTCCTCTTGTTCTGTGAATATGAATGTGCATAAGAACCATGTTGGGATAGCTACTTGCATATTAGAGTTAAACTTTTAATCCACACCTCCGGTTGTCATAAAGGAATGCATAGATCGATATGGATATAAATATGCTAGGCTTATGTGACAAATAAGAATAAGAATGCTATGTATGTCGTTGTCTCATAAAATCTGCTTGCAGGGGCGGTGACGATGCGCTCGAGCGCTGCGAGTGGTGGCGGGGGGTCAGTGAAAAGCTTAGGTGGTGGGGCTAGGGTTTCTCCGGCTTCTACTCGAATATCGATTGAAGAGAAGAAGGAAGAAGAGGAGATTATTGGGGATGATGGTGATGAGGCTGAGGGCGATGAGACCTATTAGGAGACCAACAAAGTTGAGAAGGGGTACATGGAGATGATAGTTATGAGAGATCATCTTCCCATAAGGAGCTCCCTCACTCTATTGATATTCTCATTTGACGATGAAGTTCCATTTGCGGTGGAGAAGTTCGATCATGAAAAACAATTGATGAATTATGGGTGATTATGATTTTGCAATTGTGTTTTGTTTAATACATTTGCAAAATCATAGTCGCCCCATAGCTCATCAATTGTTTTCTCATGATTAGACTTTTTCCACTCGAAAGTGAACTTCATCCCAGAATGAGAATATCAATGGATGGAATTCTTTATGGGAAGATGGTCTCTCATAACTATCAGCTCCACCCCTACACTTGCACTCATTGTCGAAGAATCCTAACCACAGCTTTGTTGATCTCTTGTCCTCAACCTCATCACCATCATCCCCTGTAATCTCCTCTTCATCCTCTTCAACTGCTACTTTATTTTTAAAATTTTTCTGTATATATATATATACATGCACTTTGACGTTTTGTTAATTTAATGGCTTTTTTATATAAACAGTGACAAGTTTTACACCGGTGGTATATGGTTTAAAAAACTTTTTATGTATATATTTTTAAACTTTTAAGAAGCAAATAACCCTTCCTTAGTTTCAAAGAAAAAAAGTAATTTACTTTGTTTCTTTACTAATGAATTTTGTTTAGCTATTTTATCAAAGTATATATATATATATATATATATATATATATATATATATATATAAAATCATGATAAGGTAAAGTCGGCCGAAAACACTGTTCATTTGCGGTTGCCTCTTATTTGGTCACTTGGAGCATGTTTGAAAGATTTCCAACCGTATGAATGAAAAAAATATCGAAAAATAAGTTAGTATGTCAATTTTTATACTATATATATATTTTGTCACATTGGAGTATAAAAAATAAAAAAAGTAATGTTCATGGGGTGGTTTTGCATCATAAGAGTGATTTTGAAAACAATGATTTGATCCTATATATGCATGAACATATAACTGTTTATGAATATAAAGCAGGTAGATTAAAGATAATGAACATGATATTATCTTGAAGAAGTTAACCTGAAAACCAACCTTCCAAGTGTTCTCAGAAGAGCACGCATTTGGTTTCATTTCTGCAGAATACTTGAAATATTCCCCTTTTAACATATTCTCCATTCATTTGATCCACGTAGCCTTGAAGCCATCCTCATATCACCCATCACAAAAAATTAAGATACTTATTTGGTTCAAAAACAACACCAATTAATCCACACCATTTTTTTATTTCACTGATGACAGTGGTAAATATTGACAGTAAAGATGACAACAAGAAGTCAATTATCTTTTGGTCACCCCGATCGATCGTCATAAGAGCTCTGCGCTAGTGTGACACGGGTTTGATTCACGATTGAAGGCATATTTATGGAAATGATCAGTGGTTGGTGCATGTTGTCCCAGTGTCTACATGGCGCGGACCTTGCCCTTATATCTGCTCCATCGAGGATTGTGTTATTTAGTCGCTTGCGGTTTGATATATCAAAAAAAGTAAAAAATAACACCAAAAAAAACATGTTTGCTTGGTATCCAGAAAAATATAAAACGAACTCACACAATAGTAGATACACGTATAAGATTGATGCTGGGGAATATAAATACCAATATTAAAACTTTCAATTTAAAGCCATTCATATGACTTATAATATGAACACTTTTGTAACATCCATCCTCTAGTCTCCATACTTGATAATGTTTTATAAAATAATTTCATAATTAATAAAATATTAATTTGAGGGTAGTGTAACAATAATGCAATTGATTATAAACTATAGGGAAAATTATACGTATATCCCTCAAAACTATCCTAATTGGGTGTATGCCCTGAAAAAATTATAATTACAAATATACCCCCAATTTCCTATTTAATTATATATATACCCTACTATTGAGATATATTAAGCGTTGTTACTTAAACCATGGGACAAGGAAATACCTTTTTTATACTCTTTTTTGTTTTTTTTTAATATTTTCTTCTAATATCAATATTTTTCAAATATTTATAAATTTATAATCAACTGAACTTTTCAAGGTTATGTATGGAAAAGATATAATGATCTTTTCACATATCTACCATTTGTTAACTTACTGTTGAACACCTTGATGTTACCTATTTATGCAATAAAACCAAAAACCCAAGGAAAAAAATATACATGCAATTATGATAATTTTATGGGTATATATATTTTTTTACTATTTTCGTTCGACCGGCAGGCATGGGCGGTTAACTGTGCCCGACTTCGAACCACTTCGACTTACAAAGCTGCAAACCTGCTAGGTCATGGGCCAACTTCGAGTGACCATATCTGGCCCGAGCTACCCCCAAAACCGACAGGTCGAGATGTAACCCGCCCATTCACGGGTCAATCCACCGGTTTGTGTTTTTTTTTTGACATAGGCCATAAAGACCTCCCCATAGGGCGTGTCCTTAGATGACGAGCACCCTTGACCTCTCACCGTGAGTGTACAGATGTGGGGACCCGAACCTAGGAGATTTGTGCTCACCAAGTGAATTAGCCAAACTGCTCATCCCATTTATGAGGGGTGGGGACTCGAGCGCGAGGCGTCTTCAATCAAGTGAATTACCCAACACACTTGCGTGTCCTTTGGTGTGTTAACCTTTTTTAAAAAAACAAAAATTATAAAATGTAATTTCAGCCAGCCTAGTGATTCATTTGAACATTATTTCATTCATTTATATCCCAGTGACATGCACCTCGTTGCATGACTCATATGTTCACTTGTTTTGTTATTTTTTACATTTTAATTTATTGTATTTATATTATATTTTGTAGTTTATTTTATTTTTCATTAACGTTGGTTTATATACATTGTTTTTCATGTATGTATATATAGCAAAAATAATAATAAACAATTTTTATGTATAGATTCTATTTTTAGACAAATCTAAAAATTAAATTAAAATATTATTTTAATAATCAATTTTTTAGTTTTAGAAATACAGATGGTTATAAAATTTTGTTTAGATTTTTATTTTGGTTATCCCATCAAGTTAATATCTATAAAATGAATAAATATAAACTCATTATCCAAATTTTTTTTAAAAAAATTTAAATTTATATTAATTAAAAATAAATTAAATAAATTAAATAATCAATAAAATTAAATATATACATTAATAGAATTTTATTAATGGATTAAAATATTTTGTCAAAATAAGAGATTTTTAAAACTAAATTATTTACAAAAGAACTATACACAACATGAAGCTCAATCACAGCCACAAGCGATTCTCTAAAGTCTAAACAGCTTGAGTTTTCGAAGAGAAAAAATTTTTAGTTAGCAACAATAAAGTCAAAGCATCGGAAACTCAGGTACATATCATGGTTCATGCTACATAGGTTCAATTCCCAAGATTAAACGATCAAGAGGTTTCAGATTCGATTCACGAGTGAAGACTCATTTTGAGAGTGAGCAGTGGTTGTGTGGGGAGCTTAGGGAAGGCTGGGGTTATTTTGTTTATTTATAATATATTTTATTTTCATTAATATTCATATTTATTTATGATCTCGATTATTTATAATTTATTTTATTTGTAATATATTTTGTTTTTTATTAATATTATACATCTAGTAGGTTATTTATAATATCTTTAATAGAGTTCGGATACTTCATTTTTCATTAATATTAACTTATAATTATATACATTGTTTTTCATGTACACATATATAGAAAAATATACTTAAAATTATTTTATATTTTTTAAAAATGATAAATAAATATTTAATTTTACATAGTTGAAAACACACAAAATATTAAATTTTATAAAATAATTTTAAATAACAATGGTAAATAAATAGATAATTTAAATATTTGTAAATATATTTTTTAACTATAAAAAATTTAATTTATTGTATTTATAATATAAAACCTCATAAAATAATTTTTAAAAACAATGGTAAAGAAATAAATAATTTAAAATTATACAAAATTTAATTTATTGTACTTATAATATATTTTGTAGTTTTTTTTAATTAACATTACATATTTAATAGGTTATTTATGATATTTAATAGGATTTGAATAGTATGAGAATTATAAGAATTCACGAGGATATTTTGGTCCACAAACTTTGAAATATTGGACCATCAATCCCCTTATATGAGTAATAATATAATATAATAATATAATATAATAATAATAATACTACTACTACTAATTATAATAGATAATAGATATTAGATGTAACAGATTATCTTCACCATTCTTCAATATTTCTTCCACAAATGTTGCATTTGGCCATTGAATCAACCAATCAATGTACTTGTTAATGCAATAATCGGTTCCGTCTGGTGATCAGTACTGATCTCATCAGATCGATCAAGATCAATGGTTATGATTTGTAGTTATGGAAGATGGGGGGCCTTGTGCTCTAGGGTGTTTGTTGTACATTTATCTATCATTCTATCCTCTTCCTTGACTTCTGCATCTCCCTTTTGCCCAAGGGGCCTGTCCAAACTGGGGACTTGTGTCGATTATATGGACATTCGGGATAGAGCCATGCGTGCATTCTGGGCCAGGCCATGTGTCAGCCCAGGATAAATCCATATCAGTACTCAAATTAGGGTTCCTGAATGTCTCATAGATGAAGAAGGAATTCCATCCCTAAAAACAATATAGAAAGCCCCAGCATTTCAGATTCACATTCACCATCTTATCTCCACAAGATCCACAGGTGTCTTGAGCTGCCAGAGGAGGATTCTTTCAGATGAGTTATTCCAAAAGGTACAATTTTGCAGGTATTTAACCCAAAAGATTCTTCCTTGATAAATCCAGAGATTCCCAAAATCTTCAACTGACCAATGTTTTCTGGGATCTTTCCTGTCAACAGGTCACCAATCAAACTCAAGTTCTGTAGTTCATGGAGATTTTCTAGTTCATGAGGTACATACTAAACATTCTTTGTGCAATGTGATTGAAATCTTCATTGCATTTTTTCTATGGTTTAGTACTCATATGTAAAACTATAATTCATCCTTTTCAAGCTATATATTATGTTCTCTTCTTCATCAAAATGGGGAAAGCCGACTTTTCGTTGTGTTTCTGTCAACCTCATTGTGAAGTTCTAATGCTCATCTTTGACCTTGAGTTTACTACTAATTGCAAACCATGTTTATTGATTAAAACGATCCATAGATTTCTTCTCAACCTGATGAAATATACCTCGGCCTCAATGGAATTATGCAAAGTAGGTATATATTGAATATAAGTTCTATACCTTGTAGCAGAATGTGAACTTAGAAACTCAAGGACCAATACTGGTTGGACAGAAGTTTCAAGTATAATCTATAAATATCCCTTCAAGAATGTTACCTAACAATCAATTACTTAGTATAGAAACGTTTCGAAGTTATTAGAGGTTCTTTGAACGATCACCATCTCGTATGTTTAATTCTGTTCCACCATTGTGAGCAAACAAACCCCTTGAAGTTGAGAATTTGGAGATTTTACATGACTTGACTCATGGAGCTTGTCCAATGTAAACCCAAGTAAATTTTCAGCAGCAATTCATATAATCTAATATAGAGCACTAGCCAAATAAGCTAAAGATATAAATTATACAAATATAACATCGCTCATTGAAGTATCATAATTGCATTCTAGGAAACATGGAAATGCCAAGATGGTTATGGAGTTTTCGTTAAGGAACTGATATTTTTGTTTTATTTTTTACCATTTGATTATTTATTTATTTGCACATTTAGAAGGCAAGAATTAACTGAAATTGAAACAGAAAATGTAGCAAGTGTATACATAATAGGAAACTTACAGTAATTTCTCTATCTTATCCAACATACCAATGAGACCAAACAACAAAACAACCACAACAACAACTAAGTCTTAATCCCATTCTAGATGGGGTTTCACAGATCAAGAAATTCTATCCAACACACCAATGTGACCAAACAACACTCGTCCAATTTGATTTATAATTTTGTACACATGGTATGAAATAATTTCATTCTTCAACGTCTTGGTGAGTTCTGTCAATCTCATAAGGCACCTTATCAAGCAACCCGATCAATGGAATTGAAATAAGCTTCACTGAGAGTTTTACTGAACAATAAAGTGCCCCATATAGCCCAAAATCCAGCGACAAACCCGAGGCTAATACTGATATAAAAACCAAGCATCTCAGACTCACATTCATGGTCTTCATCACCACAAGAAGGGGATGCGCCATGATTTGTCTCACTGCCCTTGCATTCTTCATCAAGAGGAGGTCCGCAGAGCCCAGGATTGCCGATGTACATGGATGGATCACGAAATGTCTGAAGCTGACTGCCTGAGGGAATTTTCCCCGACAAACTGTTATAAGACAGGTTCAAGTGACTCAAGAAAGTCAACATTGACATGCTTGTAGGAATTGAACCGCCAAGATTGTTTCTTGATAAGTCCAGAGACTCCAACAAACTCAACTGGCCGATGTTTTCAGGAATCTTTCTTGTCAATGTATTACCAGAGAGATTCAAGTTTTGCAGTCCAAAGAGATTCATGAGTTGGTGAGGAATATCTCCTGACAAATTATTTCGAAAGGTCTATGCTTGACACATACTGAAGATTTTTGCTATATTCTCTCTGTGTTCCTTTCATATTACCAGCAGCAAGCTCTCTCTGAAGCCCGAAGGGCCGTGAGTTATTCAGACTAGCTTGAACTACACTCTGCAAAGTATCCAGCATCCGTTCTTTCGGCTTATGTGTGAGGGCCATCGCAGTAATGTCACCGAAACCATGTGGTATAATCCCTGATAGACCATTATCAGCAAGGTCAAGTATCTGTAGAGAAGTGAGAAGAGATATCTGTGGAGGAATGAAACCGTGAAACATGTTTGATCGTAGTCGGAGAATCCTCAAATTTGGCAGTGATTCACCAATCCAAGTCGGTATCTCTCCTGCCAGTCTATTCTCACCAACATCAAGAGTTTCTAACCGAGTGCAGCTCTTTAACTCCTGAGGTAGTTTTCCACTGATGGAATTGTTACCTAAATGCAGTGCTTGGAGCCAAATTAGAGTGCCAATGCTACTTGGAATGTTTCCGGATAGATTATTGTTTTCCAAGGCTATAACTGCTATTGATGTAAGGCCACCCAAACAACCTGGAAGTTCTCCATGTAGAAAGTTGTTTGAGAGGTCCATAACATACAAATCAATGAATTGGCATACGGATGAAGGAATTGTGCCAGTAATGAGATTGTTTGAAAGTAACAAATACGATAAACTGGGCAAAAGATGATCAAAGAGAGTGATGGTTCCTGAAAATGAGTTGCCTGAGAAATCCACATATTCTATGCTACTGGGCAGAGGAGGCAAGGGACCATATAATTTGTTGAAGCTCAAATCAAGGACAGAAATACTAGAAAACATCAAAGTTGCTGGGATTTTGCCAGTGAGCTGATTGTGAGAAAGATCCAATATGTATATCTCTTGAGACAATGTCCACAACCAATCAGGCACAGTATCATTAATCTCTCCATTCGATAAGTCCATGGCACCAAAATCCTTTTGTGTTTGAAGCCACGGAGGAAACTTGGGGCCTAGTTTGCAAAAGCGGAAGCCAATAACCGTCAATCTGAAGGGTGGTACCCATTCCGAGCTCATGCTGATCACAAAAGAGTTTAAAGCCAAACTCAGGTATTCAAGCTTTGAAAGATTCTCAAAGTGAATTTCTGACACAGTTCCAGAGAGTGAATTGGAAGAGACATCAAGCAATCTGAGTTCCGAGAGCTGCCCGATACTCTCAGGAAGAGTTCCATTAAACTTGTTATTAGACAAATATAGATTTCTCAATGAAATAAGTTCTCCGATAGAGTCGGAAGAGGACCATAGATTAAGTTAAAGCCAAGATCAAGAATAGATAATTTCTTGAACTGTCCTAACCAATCTGACAGTTTACCTATCAATGTATTCCCTCTCAGGTTCAAAATCTCAAGACTCTTTGCAGCGCATCCAGAAGAAATTTCAGCTAATGCGGATATATCATCACTGATGTTATTCGATGACAGATCAAATGTCCTCAGATTGCATAGTTTTCCGACAGAATTTGTTAAGGGCCCAATCAGTCTATTCTTACATAAGCTGCATGACCTCCAGAGAAGTCATGTTGGCAAAAGCATCAGGTATAGAACCATGAAAGTGATTGAATTGGAGGTTAAGATACTCTAGGTTGCTCATGTTGAACAACCAGTTGGGAAGCCTTGAAGTGAATTGATTGTTGGAAAGATCAAGGGTAACAAGAGATGTTAAATTGACAAACGTAAGGGATGTAGTCATCTCTTTAAGCTGACAATTTGACAGGCGCAATACTGATAGAGAGGGAAGAACATTAATTGCACGAAACCAATCATGTGTGTTTGAAAGGTTCACTGAATTCATATCAAGATATTGCAATGAAGAAAGATGAGAGAGCCATTCAAGATCATCTGCATATAAAGTCTGCAAAGAATAGAAAGAGTTCAGGTCGAGGTACCGTAAACTTGAGAGATTCCCAAGATGTGAAGGTATCATCCCACTGAAACCAGCATTTGAGAGGTTAAGGTAGCTGAGTCCTTGTATTGAACCGATGAACTCTGGGATATTAATACCTCTGAAATCATTGAAGCTGAGGTCCAAGTAATTCAGATACTTCAAGCCAAGCAAAGAAGCATTGATATCACCACCGAGACGCCAAGCAGTACTAGGACCATCGAAGAGATGCCGATATCTAAGGTCGATGCGAACAACATTCTTGGTCTCATTGTTGCATCTGACTCCTCTCCAGTTACAGCAATCTCCACCTTCCCATGAAGCCAGAAGGTTATGAGGATCTCTGAGACCACCTTTGAACTCAAGCAGTGCTTCTCTCTCATTCTCCAAGCAGCTAAGTTTTGATTCTCCAATGCAGAGTGCCAAGCTTAGAAAGCCAAGCAGCAAAACAATTTGAGCAGTATGAGGTTCCATTAAGCACTTGATAATTTATCCTTTGCAATACTCAAACAAATAGCTGATCTCCAAGAATGCTTGAATACCTCCTTGCTGTACATGTTGAATATATATACAATGAAATGACACCAAACACCATTGAAGAAACAGCTTGCTCATGTCATTGTCAGTTTGATTTTACTAGAATATCAGATTCAGAGTAATGTGTTTTATAATCAGGAATGACCTTTCTTCCTTGAATGGATTTGATGTATGGCAAATAAAATCCAATTAAGACTGAGTTCATTCCTGATTATAAAAATATGTACTCTGAATCTGATATTCTAATATAATCAAACTGACAATAACAAGAACATTTAGTTTCTTCAATAGGAGTAGTTGTGATTTGATGTCTGACCAATAAGTCTCAATGTATGGCTCATTGGTTGTTTCTAGGAAGTTGCAGTTATATAAATTTTGTTGTCACCATTAGACTTGAATCCAGAGAGAGGATCAAAGGAAGGTTTGGAATAGTTAAAAAATGAACTGATTGCCCCATTAAGGATATTTTTTAATGGGGCAAACTTGGGTTATAGATTGTGAATAAATTAATAGTTTAGTTATCATAAGTACTTTTTAGAATGTCTGATTGCATTTACTGTAAATTATGAATGTCATAAAGCTGCATTTCTTTGAAATACTTCAAATGTACATGTTTAAGACTACAAAAGAAGGTAAACTGAAGAAATTCATACTTCATTTCTGCCCTTCTTTTTCTTGAATGCTGGAATCAACCTACCGAACAACCGATCAATAAACTCAAAGTAAGCAAATCTTAAACTCTCGATGAAAAGCAGAGTGCCACATACAGTCCAAACTCCTGCAACAAACCCGATACTTATACTGATATAGAATTCAAACATATTAGACTTCGTGTCATCATCTTCAACAGGTTGTGCGGTAGAGTATGTCTCATTCTCTTGGCAAGATTCAAGTGGAGGCCCACAGAGACCCGGATTGGCAGTATATATGGATGGATCATCAAGTGTCTGAAGCTGGTAGCCTGTAGGGATTTTCCCTGAAAAATTATTGTGAGACAGGTTGAAGTGACTCAAGGAAGTCAAAAGAGAAATGCTTGAAGGAATTGAACCGAAAAGATTGTTTCTTGACAAGTCCAGAGACTCCAATAATTCCAACTGACCGATGTCTATCGGGATATTCCCTGTCAAGTTGTTACCAGAAAAATTCAAGTTCTGCAGTCCATGGAGATTCACTAATTCTCGAGGAATACTTCCAGACAAATTATTGTCCGAAAGGTCTATGCTTGCAACATACTGAAGAGTTTTTGTGTACTCCATCTCCCTCCCTTTGATTACTAGTAACAAGCTATCCATATAACCAGAAGGACCAAAGTTATTGAGGCTACTTTCTACAACACCTTGTAGAACTTCTGTCATTCGTTCTCCCGGCTTGTGTGTCTGTGCCATTGCAGTGAGGTTACCGAAACTAGGTGGTATGGTTCCTGACAGGTGGTTTTTCGAAAGGTCAAGTATCTGAAGAGAAGTGGGAAGAGATAACTGTGGAGGAATGTAGCCATGAAGCATGTTTGATCGCAACCGGAGAATCCTCAGAAATGGCAGTGATTCTCCAATCCAAGTCGGTATCTCTCCAAAGAATCTGTTGTTACCGAGATCAAGGGTTACCAAACGAGTGCAACTTCTCAAAGCAATAGGTAGCTCCCCATAGAAGGAATTGTTGCCCAAATGCAGTGATTGTAGCCAACTAAAAGCTCCAATGGTGCTTGGAATTTCTCCAGATAGATTGTTGTTTGCCAAGTTCAAGGCTGCCACAGATGCAAGATCACCCAAACATCCTGGAAGTTCACCGGACAGGAGATTGTTTGACAGATCAATGACATATAACTCTGTGTAATCACATAATGATGCAGGAATTGTACCACTGATGAGATTGTTTGAAAGAAACAGATGAGACCAAAGAGGCGATGGTCCACTGAAGAATGGAAGTAAATTTCCCGAAAATAAGTTACTAGAAAAATCCAGGTACTCCATATTTTCAGGCACAGGGGGCAATGGACCATCAAATTTGTTGAAACTCAAATCAAGAATTTGCATACTGCTGAACTTCAAAGCTGCAGGGATGTTTCCGACAATCTGATTGTGAGACAGATCAAGCATAAAAATTTGTCCAGACAAGGTCCACAACCATTCAGGCACAATATCATCAATCTCTGTATAAGACAAGTCCAAGACACCATAATTCTTTTGTGTTTGGAGCCACTGAGGAAACTTGGGGCCGACTTTGCAATGGCTGAGACCGATTACTTTCAGTATGAATGGAGGAATCCAGTCTACACTCATGTTAATCACCAAGGAGTTTGAAGCCAAGCTCAAGTGCTCCAACTTTGAAAGATTCACAAAGTGAACTTCAGAAACAACTCCGGACAGTGAATTATAAGAAACATCAAGCAATCTAAGCTCTGAAAGAAGCCCGACACTCTCTGGAAGAGTTCCATTCAACATGTTATGGCTCAGAAAAAGACTTCTCAATGTAGATATGTTTCCAATGGATGCTGGAATAGAGCCTCGAAGCAAGTTGTTGCCAAGATCAAGAAAAGTCAGCATCTTCAACTTCTCTAACCAATCTGACAAGTTGCCTGCCAAATTATTTCTTCTGAAGTTCAAAATCTCCAGACTATCTCCAGCACATCCAGATGAAATTTTGGCTAATGCGGATACATCATCTGTAATGTTATTAGAGGATAAGTCCAGAGTCCTCAGATTGCAGAGTTTCCCGATGGAATTTGGTAGAGGCCCAATCAATCTATTCTTCGCAAGCTGCATGACCTCAAGAGAAGTCATGTTGCCAAAAGCATCAGGTATAGAACCATGAAAGTGATTGAATTGGAGGTTAAGATACTCAAGGTTGCTCATGTTGAACAGCCAGTTGGGAAGCCTGGAAGTGAATTTATTGTTGGAAAGATCAAGGGTCACAAGAGATGTTAAATTGACAAATGTGAGGGATGTAGTTATCTCTTTAAGCTGACAATTTGACAGGCGCAATACTGATAGAGAGGGAAGAACATTAATTGCACAAAACCAATCATGTGTGTTTGAAAGGTTCACTGAATTCATATCAAGATATTGCAATGAAGAAAGATGAGAGAGCCATTCAAGGTCATCTGCATATAAAGTATACGAAGAATAGAAAGAGTTCAGATCGAGGTACCGTAAACTTGAGAGATTCCCAAGATGTGAAGGTATCATCCCACTGAAACCAGCATTTGAGAGGTTAAGGTAGCTGAGTCCTTGTATTGAACCGATGAACTCTGGGATATTAATACCTCTGAAATCATTGAAGCTGAGGTCCAAGTAATTCAGATACTTCAAGCCAAGCAAAGAAGCATTGATATCACCACCGAGACGCCAAGCAGTACTAGGACCATCGAAGAGATGCCGATATCTAAGGTCTATGCGAACAACATTCTTGGTCTCATTGTTGCATCTGACTCCTCTCCAGTTACAGCAATCTCCACCTTCCCATGAAGCCAGAAGGTTATGAGGATCTCTGAGACCACCTTTGAACTCAAGCAGTGCTTCTCTCTCATTCTCCAAGCAGCTAAGTTTTGATTCTCCAATGCAGAGTGCCAAGCTTAGAAAGCCAAGCAGCAAAACAATTTGAGCAGTATGAGGTTCCATTAAGCACTTGATAATTTATCCTTTGCAATACTCAAACAAATAGCTGATCTCCAAGAATGCTTGAATACCTCCTTGCTGTACATGTTGAATATATATACAATGAAATGACACCAAACACCATTGAAGAAACAGCTTGCTCATGTCATTGTCAGTTTGATTTTACTAGAATATCAGATTCAGAGTAATGTGTTTTATAATCAGGAATGACCTTTCTTTCTTGAATGGATTTGATGTATGGCAAATAAAATCCAATTAAGACTGAGTTCATTCCCTGATTATAAAAATATGTACTCTGAATCTGATATTCTAATATAATCAAACTGACAATAACAAGAACATTTAGTTTCTTCAATAGGAGTAGTTAATGATTTGATGTCTGACCAATAAGTCTCAATGTATGGCTCATTGGTTTGTTTCTAGGAAGTTGCAGTTATATAAATTTTGTTTGTCACCATTAGACTTGAATCCAGAGAGAGGATCAAAGGAAGGTTTGGAATAGTTAAAAAATGAACTGATTGCCCGATTAAGGATATTTTTTTATAGATTGTGAATAAATTAATAGTTTATTTATCATAAGTACTTTTTAGAATGTCTGATTGCATTTACTGTAAATTATGAATGTCATAAAGCTGCATTTCTTGGAAATACTTCAAATGTATTTAAGACTACAAAAGAAGGTAAACTGAAGAAATTCATACTCAATATTAATCCTCCACTTCATTTCTGCCCTTCTTTTTCATGAATGCTGGAATCAACCTACCAAACAACCGATCTATAAACTCGAAGTAAGCAAATCTTAAACTCTCGATGAAAAGCAGAGTGCCACATACAGTCCAAACTCCTGCAACAAACCCAATACTTATACCGATATAGAATTCAAACATATCAGACTTAATTTCATCATCTTCAACAGGTTGTGCGGTAGAGTATGTCTCATTCTCCTTGCAAGATTCAAGTGGAGACCCGCAGAGACCGGGATTGCTGGTATATATTGATGGATCATCAAGTGTCTGAAGCTGGTAGCCTGTAGGGATTTTTCCTGAAAAATTATTGTAAGACAGGTTCAAGTGACTCAAGGAAGTCAAAAGAGAAATGCTTGAAGGAATTGAACCGAAAAGATTGTTTCTTGACAAGTCCAGAGACTCCAACAATTCCAACTGACCGATGTCTACCGGAATCTTCCCTGTCAACTTGTTACCAGAAAAATTCAAGTTCTGCAGACCATGGAGATTCACTAATTCTTGAGGAATACTTCCAGACAAATTATTATCCGAAAAGTCTATGCTTGCCACATACTGAAGTGTTTTCGTGTACTCCATCTCCCTCCCTTTGATTACTAGTAACAAGCTATCCATATAACCAGAAGGACCAAAGTTATTGAGGCTACTTTCTACAGCACCTTGTAGAACTTCTGTCATTCGTTCTCCCGGCTTGTGTGTCTGTGCCATTGCAGTGAGGTTACCGAAACTAGGTGGTATGGTTCCTGACAGGTGGTTTTTCGAAAGGTCAAGTATCTGAAGAGAAGTGGGAAGAGATAACTGTGTAGGAATGTAGCCATGAAGCATGTTTGATCGCAACCGGAGAATCCTCAAAAATGGCAGTGATTCACCAATCCAAGCCGGTATCTCTCCAAAGAATCTGTTGTCACCGAGATCAAGGGTTACCAAGCGAGTGCAACTTCCCAAGGCCGTAGGTAGCTCTCCAATAAAGGAATTGTTGTCCAAATGCAGTGATTGTAGCCAACTAAAAGCCCTAATGCTGCTTGGAATTTCTCCAGATAGATTGTTGTTTGCTAAGTTTATGGCTGCCAATGATGCAAGGCCACCCAAACATCCCGGAAGTTCGCCGGACAGGAGATTGTTTGACATATCAATGACATATAACTCTGTGTAATCACATAAGGATGCAGGAATTGTACCACTGATGAGATTATTTGAAAGAAACAAATGAGACCAAAGAGGCGATGGTCCACTGAAGAATGGAAGTAGATTTCGAAAATGAGTTACTAGAAAAATCCAGGTACTCTATATTTTTCAGGCACAGGGGGCAATGGACCATCAAATTTGTTGAAACTCAAATCAAGAATTGGCATACTGCCGAACTTCAAAGTTGCAGGGATCCTTCCAGCAATCTGATTGTGAGAAAGATCAAGCATAAAAACTTTTCCAGACAAGGCCCACAACCATTCAGGCACAATATCATCAATCTCTGCATAAGACAAGTCCAAGGCACCATAATTCTTCTGTGTTCGGAGCCACGGAGGAAACTTGGGGCCGACTTTGCAATGGCTGAGACCGATTATTCTCAATATGAATGGAGGAATCCAGTCTAAGCTCATGTTAATCACCAAGGAGTTTGAAGCCAAGCTCAAGTGCTCCAACTTTGAAAGATTCACAAAGTGAACTTCAGAAATAACTCCGGACAGTGTATTATAAGAAACATCAAGCAATCTAAGCTCTGAAAGAAGCCCGACACTCTCTGGAAGAGTTCCATTCAACATGTTATGGCTCAGAAAAAGACTTCTCAATGTAGATATGTTTCCGATGGATGCTGGAATAGAGCCTCGAAGCAAGTTGTTGCCAAGATCAAGAAAATTCAGCATCTTCAACTTCTCTAACCAATCTGACAAGTTGCCTGCCAAATTATTTCTTCTTAAGTTCAAAATCTCAAGACTATCTCCTGCACATCCAGATGAAATTTCTGCTAATGCAGATACATCATCTGTAATGTTATTAGAGGATAAGTCCAGAGTCCTCAGACTGCAGAGTTTTCTAATGGATCTTGGTATAGGCCGAGAAGTTCATTCTTTCCGAGTTTAATGATTTCAAGAGAAGTCAAGTTGGCAAAAGAGTCAGGTATAGAACCTTGGAAGTGATTGAATTGGAGGTTAAGATACTTAAGGTTGCTCATGTTGAACAGCCAGTTGGGAAGCCTGGAAATGAATTGATTGTTGGAAAGAACAAGGGTCATGAGAGATGTTAAATTAACAAACTTGAGGGATGTAGTCATCTCTTTAAGCTGACAATTTGACAAGAGCAATACTGATAGAGAGGGAAGAACATTAATTGCACGAAACCAATCATGTGTGTTTGAAAGGTTCACTGAATTCATATCAAGATATTGCAATGAAGAAAGATGAGAGAGCCATTCAAGATCATCTGCATATAAAGTCTGCAAAGAATAGAAAGTGTTCAGATCGAGGTACCGTAAACTTGAGAGATTCCCAAGATGTGAAGGTATCATCCCACTGAAACCAGCATTTGAGAGGTTAAAGGTAGCTGAATCCTTGTATTGAACCGATGAACTCCGGGATATGGATACCTCTGAAATCATTGAAGCTGAGGTCCAAGTAGTTCAGATACTTCAAGCCAAGCAAAGAAGCATTGATGTCACCACCGAGATGCCAAGCAGTATTAGGACCATCGAAGAGATGCTGATATCTAAGGTCTATGCGAACAACATTCTTGGTCTCATTGTTGCAGCTCACTCCTCTCCAATTACAGCAATCTCCACCTTCCCATGAAGCCAGGAGGTTATGAGGATCTCTGAGACCACCTTTGAACTCAAGTAATGCTCTTCTCTCGCTCTCCACACAGCTAAGATTTTGCCCTTCAATGCAGAGGATAGAGCTCAGAAATCCAAGCAGAAAAATAAATTGAGGAGAATTGGCGAAGAGGATGAACCTCATATAAAGTTGCATAGCCTCACAATGGGTCATCAACAAATACTCAACTCTTTATTCTAGCAATGGAATAGCTGATAAAGATAACTGACTTCCAAAGTTTTTTTGCAAGACTTTCACATCATATATATTGAAAATACTAAGCCACCACAATTGAAGACTTTTCTTTCTTGATGGATTTGATGCCATTACCTGCAACTTACTACTATCTGTAAAACAAATGTGGGGCTGAGCATATCAATCTGAGTCTCAATTTTTCTTATTTTTTGTTTTTTGAAATGTTAGACATGTGGCTCTAATGCAACCTTTCTTGCATTAGAGCTAAAAATGTCTAACATTTCAAACAAAAAAGAAAAAAGAAAAAGTGAAGGCACAGAACACCATGAGTTCTTAATTTGAACAGTTAACTCACTTTTATCTCAATGAATCTGTGTTTAGAATAAGCAAATAATACGTTATGTGTCGTTGTTTTATAAAGATGGTAATCAAAATATGTGTTCACACACATGTTACAGTAACAGCATAAAAAAGGAACAGAAACCAAAGAGTTCAGATTTTTCATTCATGTTCACCATCTTGCAGGTTTTGTGCTTTTTGTGCCATAGTATGTCTCATTGCCCACAGAGATCAGGATTGCTGGCGTAATTGGTTGAATCATCAAGTGTCTGTAGTTGGTCGCTTTGTGGAGATTCTCCCGGAGATACTGTCATTAGGCAGATTTAAGCGAATCTAAGAAGTCTAGAGCGACATGCTTGAAGGAATCCAACTGAAAGGATTGTTTATTAAGTCCAGAGACTCCAACCAATTCACTTGATCAATTTTTTCTTGAGAAGTTCCATCAAGATCTTCACTGGCTTTCTTCCCTTTCTGCTCTTTAAGGTAATTGACAAGTCCACAATAGGTTGAAATACACATCCGTGGCGAGCTGAATAATGAGCTCTCTCACTTCTAACTATATATATATATATATTCAGTGCAAACACAGTTCATATTCAATTTAATTCTTCTCAAATTATTTAGTATCTGGAGCTAGTGTTCTTGTTGTGTTTTGAAAATTAATTTTCACCTCTAATCCCACACCAAAACTTCTAAAACCTTTTTCTTTTTTTTTTTTTTGTTTCACATTTGAAACCAATTCTTCCGAATTAGTTTCATTCTAGAAAGCATGAAAATGATAAGAGGGCAGGATAGTTATCGTCCCTTCATCTTTGATGTTCAACATTCTATGTGTGTGCGTGCACGTGTGTGTGTGTGTGTGTACGTGCATGCGCTTGCGCCTGTTTTCTTGGTTTGCATTTGTTCAGAAGTTTTTTCATGTTTTTTACAGGAAAGTTTGGGAGAGAGATTGATGATGAAAAGCTGATTCAAAGAATGAAAGGCATAAAGATAAAGGTGAGCATCTAGTTAAAAATTACTGCAGAAATATATAATGTCACTAGAGAATTGGGGACCAGGAGTACAAGTTGAGCTGGATTGGAGAAGAGGAGAAACTTCATATGGAGTTCCATTAGTCAACAATATATTCTAGGAATGACTGGGTAGTCAATTGGAAAATGAAACAAATGGTTGACTCTTAAAGGTTGCTGGAAGACCTTCACACCTCCCAGTATAAAATTCTAAAACTGATAGTTACCAAAGGAAAATGTTTTACTAGAAGTGTCAACATGAATTTTAGTCGTCAAAATTTAGAGATGTCTGATTAATGAATTTACTAAAAGTGCTCAAATCTCATAAAATCCTAAAGGTGACTATATTCTGCAAAGCCGAATTTTGCAGGAAGTCAAAATAATGAATTTATTCAACCTAAAGTTATCTCTATTTCCTTTGCATGTGGATGAGCTACAACATATCAATTACATGTTCAAGACTACAGAAATACAAATGGTGTTTAAAATTGGATGATTATTCCATTATATCTGTTTGAACATGTTAGGCGATACCCACATAATGTGTATGTCTCATATAAATATGGATAATTAAAACTATAAATTTTTTCACTTATGAGTGTGCATTAGAAGGATGTTGAAGTGATAGATTCATTTGTTTTATACAATCAATAACATTGCAATTGCCGTGATTTTTCTTTTCTTTTTTTTTTCCTTTATGTGAGAAACTAACAGTATTAAGCTTTTTCAACTGATTAATTATTATTTCATAAAACTAGTAATGTTCGTCCACGGTTTACAAGAATATTATCAATTAACTAGGGAACAACCAACGATCAATAAACTGAAAGTAAGCATACCTTATAATCTCACTGAACAACAGAATGCCCCATATAGCCCAAAATCCTGAAACAAACCCGAGAATTATACCAATATAGAATCCAAGCATCTCGGAATCAAATTCGTCATCTTCAACAGCCAGTTAACAAGTCAATCTCCATATGAAATGTAGTAGCATTCATCAGACAATTCTTGAAAGACCGGCATCTCAAATGTTGAATGTTGCCCACCAATCATCATCACTGTGAACAACTGAACACCAAGAAGTTGACTCTGATGGCCATGCATAACTTCCACTCATACCTCCCATTCTATGTGAACACAAGAAAATTTATAGACATCAATTCATTTGCCATGTTCACATAAATCACAGATCAAGTATCATTGCCCTGGCCCACTTTGAGATCAGACTCTGATTAAGAATTGAATTCCGACGTTAAACAGCAGAACAAGTTTTCCAAGAACGTTTAATAGGAATGACTGGGTGGTCAATTGGAAAAATGAAACAAATAGTTGTTGACTCTTAAGGATGCTTGGAAGACCTTCACACCTCCCAGTATAAAATTCTAAAACTGATAGTGACCAAAGGACAATGTTTAACTAGAAAAGAAGGTTCAGAATAGTGCACATATGAAATCAGGAATTGACTTGTCTTACTTGATTGGATTTGATGCAATGGCCTGATTTTATTTCCTTGCATTAGAGATGATAATTGAACATTAGTTAGTTTTGGCATATGATACCATGTAGGCACTGAAGAGTGGATGTTGACCAAGCATGGATATTCATATGAAGATTGATTAAATTAACCGAACTATTAGCTATTCTTAATAAGACTGTCAACATAAATATCAATCTTGGACATTTCTTTATTGAGATCTCAAAGCGTGGTTGACAAGAAAACTAAATTCACTAGACAATGGTAAGAAAGTTGACTCTTGTTGTACTAACTATTGTTTTGCTTTTTTTTTTTTGTTGGATAGAAGTGGATAAACCACAAGTGCATCAAGATAAGAGTTTCATGCAACTTTCAGAGCTAGTGAATAAAATAAGAATGAAACAACAAATGGCACAGTCATGGAGATAGAAATGGTAGAACAAGGCTATAGAGAATGTGCAACTTCTCATGTTTGTCTTTCTTCTCACAAGGCATCCACTTCACAGTTGCCGGCTTTTTGATGAAGTTAATATTCTGTATTATTTATTTTTCTGCAGTCTTTGCATTTTAGAAATTTTGCTGTTCGTGGCTGCACTAACCCAATTCAAGAAAAGATAATTGATACATACAATCAGGTGAAGATGTGATGTGCATTCATTACATTCAACCACATGACAAGTCTGATCTTTTATAGCTAAGGTAACTTCAACCAAGAAAGGAAAAGTTGATTTATCTACAATCTCAAATAAAAGGAAAAAAAAAAGTATTTTGTGCTTATCATGTGGATTTCATTAGAGAAGCATATCATGAATATTGCACATTAAGAATCAAGAATTGACTCTCTTTCTCATTGAGCATGATGGTAACTGCAGAATATCACACATTTTGGTTTTCTTGATCTTTGGTTGGTTTATTTGTTGAACTGGTCACTACAACCATCACCTTTTTTCCATGAAGTTGCATTGCCAACTTCTCCAAAGAAAATGAGGGCACATTGGAATAATGATAATAATAATCTTGTATCAGTTATGTTGGAAATTCTTGTACATCCAATTCCCAAGTCAAACCACAGGCCCCGCAATCTATCCCCTTCATCTCATGGCTCTTTTTCAGACAGTTAAGATGTATCCATTGTGCAACACTTTCCATTCTTCTTCTTTTCATTCTTTTTTCTTGTTAAAGTTTTTTTTTTTTTTTTGTTAAACTGGTTTTCCCGGGCACCTTCAACCGAGTTCTCTCCTCTTTGTTTATGTGCAAACATCGATGATCTTGGTGGGTGAATTGAATTCTAAGATAGAAAGATGTCGTCACCTTTGCACTGAGGGTGAATTTGTTCTTTAAGGCAGTGCTCTTGTATGCTTCAATCCCAAGCTTGGGATTTCTGTTCTTTCTTTAGATTTCTTTACATAGAGCATTATAATAGTTTATTTCTAACATGCTAGATATAAATGATTTATGCCATAAATTGGTTGAACATGTATAACTTGATTGGAACTACACTTAGGCTATAAGATGACTAAAGATAACCTTATAAAATTATAATTTCTCAGTATGATCACTTAATTGCTTCAGATTCCTGTTCTTCCATGTCTAAGCTTGACAAGGTATTTTTCATTCTTGCATGGGTTCTATTTTTTTATGTGATTAAGCAACAATGTAGCAAGGGAATGTTAACATCCTAAATTCAACAAACCTAACTTGCATCATTCAAGGAGTAGAATTCAATTTGGATTACCTAACATCCTTGAAATTGGGTTCTGAATTAGTTATCAAAATTCAGAGATGTCTGATTAATGAATTTACTAAAAGTGCTCAAATCATAAAATCCTAAGAGTTGACTATGTTCATAAAGCAGAATTTTGCAGGAAGTGAAAATAATGAATTTATTCAACCTAAAGTTATCTCTATTTCCTTTGCATGTAGATGAGCTATAACATATCAATTACATGTTCAAGACTTCAGAAATACAAATGGTGTTTAAAATTGGATGAGTATTCCATTATAACAGTTTGAACATGTTAGGCAGATACCCACATAATGTGTATGTCTCATATAAAGATGATAGTTGAAAACTATTCATTTTTTTTTTCACTTAAAGAGTGTGCATTGGAAGGATGCTGAAGTGATGGCTTCATTGTTTTATACAATCAATAGCATTGCAATTGCCGTGATTTTTCTTCTTTTTTCTTTTTCATTTATATGAGAAAGTAATGGTAGTGAGCTTTTTCAACTGATTAATTATTATTTCATAAAATTAGTAATGTTCGTCCATGGTTTACAAGAATGCTATCAATTAACTAGAGAACAACCAACGATCAATAAACTGAAAGTAAGCATACCTTATACGCTCATTGAACAACAGAATGCTCCATATAGCCCAAAATCCTGAAACAAACCCGAGAATTATACCAATATAGAATCCAAGCATCTCGGGATCAAATTCATCATCTTCAACGGGCAGTTTGGTGGAGTATGTTTCGCTCCCTTTGCATTCTTCAAGAGGAGGCCCACAAAGACCGGGATTGCCGATGTATATGGAGGGATCATCAAGTGTCTGAAGCTGGTGGCCCGTGGGGATTCTTCCGGACAGATTGTTGTGAGACAGGTTCAAGTGGCTTAAGTAAGTCAAAAGAGAGAGGCTTGAAGGAATCGAACTGAAAATATTGTTTCTTGACAAGTCGAGAGACTCCAAAAATTCCAACTGACCGATGTTTTCTGGGATCTTCCCTGTCAAGTTGTTACCTGAAAAATTCAAGTTCTGCAGTCCATGGAGATTCACTATTTCAGGAGGAAGACTTCCTGACAAATTATTATCTGAAAGATCAATGCTTGCCACATACTGAAGATTCTTGCTGTACTCTATCCCCCTTCCTTTGATCACCAAGAACAAGCTATCTGAGTATCCTGAAGGACCATAATTATTGAGACTACTTTCTACAGCACCTTGAAGAACAACCGACATGCGTTCATTGGGCTTGTGTGTTAAGGTCATTGCAGTGATGTTACCCAAACTACGCGGTATAGTTCCCGATAACTTGTTACTGGCAAGGTCCAATATCTGAAGGGAAGTGAGAAGAGATAGCTGTCGAGGAATGCCGCCGTAAAACATGTTTGATCTTAACCGGAGAATCCTTAGAAATGGCAATGATTCACCAATCCAGGTTGGTATCTCTCCGGAGAGTTTGTTGTCACCGACATCAAAAGTTATCAAGCGAGTGCAACTTCTTAAAGCCATCGGTAACTCTCCATGGAAAGAGTTGTTATTCAAATGCAGTACTTGGAGCCAACTAAAAGTTCCCATGCTGCTTGGAATTTCTCCATGTAGCTTGTTGTTTCCCAAATCTAAGCCAGACAAAGATGCCAAGTCAGCCAAGCATTCTGGAAGCTCACCTGATATGAAATTGCCAGAGAGATCTATGACAAACATTTCAATGTAATGGCATATGGAGGCAGGGATTGTGCCATTGAGCAGGTTGTCACTGATAAAACAATTGAGAGAAAGTAGGCATTGCCTGACCAAGGAGTGGAGAAATAGCTCGAAAATGAATTGCTAGAGAAATCTATATACTCGATGCTAACAGGCAAGGCAGGTAATGCTCCCTCAAATTTGTTGAAACTGAGATCAATGTTTGACATGCTAGCATATTTCAATCTTCCCGGGACCTCACCGGTAATCTGATTGTGAGAAAGATCCAAGAGAAAGATGTGATGTAAATAGTTCCAAATCCAATCCGGAGCAGTGTCATTGATCTCCGCATATGATAAGTCCAGTATGTTGTACTCCCTCTGTTTCTGCAGCCATGGAGGAAATTTCGGCCCCAGCCTGCAGCGCCGCAGGCCGATGAGTTTTAAACTAAATGGCGGTTCCCACTCAGAACTCATGTTCATCAAAAAGGAGTTCGACCCCAAGCTCAGGTGCGCAAGCTTTGAAAGTCTGTGAAAATGAACTTCTGATACAATCCCGGTAAGTGAATTATACGAAACATCAAGCAGGGTAAGATCAGAGAGCTGCCCAATACTCTCCGGAAGAGTTCCATTCAGCATGTTATGGCTCAGAAAGAGTTTTCTCAATGTAGATATGTTTCCTATGGATGCAGGAATTGAGCCTTGAAGAAGGTTGCTGCCAAGATCAAGAAAAATTAGCTTCTTCAACTTCTCTAACCAATCTGACAAGATGCCTGCCAAATTATTCCCTCTAAAGTTCAAAACCTCTAAACTAACTCCAGCACATCCAGATGAAATTTCTGCTAAAGCAGACACATCATCGGTGATGTTGTTAGATGATAAGTCCAGAACCCTCAGACTGCAGAGTTTTCTAATGGATCGTGGGATAGGCCCGACCAGTTCATTCTTTCCGAGTTTAATGGTTTCAAAAGAAGTCAAGTTGGCAAAAGTATCAGGTATAGAACCTTGGAAGTGATTGAATTGGAGGTTAAGATACTCAAGGTTGCTCATGTTGAACAACCAGTTTGGAATCCTGGAATTGAATTGGTTGTTGGAAAGATCGAGAGTAACAAGAGACGTGAGATTGTGAAATGAGAGAAATGTGGGCATCGCTTTAAGCAGACAATTAGGCAGATATAATGCTGATAGAGAGCGAATCATATTAATTGCATGAAACCAATCATCAATACTTGCAAGGTTCACCGAATTCATATCAAGATATCGCAATGAAGAAAGGCGAGAGAGCCATTCAAGATCATTGGTGTATAAAGTATGCAAAGAATAGAATGAGTTCAGGTCGAGGTACCGTAAACTGGACAGATTCCCAAGCTGAGGTATCTTCCCACTGAAACCGGCATTTGAGAGATTGAGGTAGCTGAGGCGCGGAATTGAACCGATGAATTTGGGTATGTCAATCCCTCCAAAATCATTGTAGCTAAAGTCCAAGTAATTCAGATACTCCAAACCAAGCAATGAAACCTTGATTTCACCACCGAGACGCCAAGTGGTAATAGGACCATCGAAGAGTTGCGGTATCCAAGGTCTATGCTAACAACATGCTTGGTTTCATTGTCGCAGCTCACTCCTCTCCAGTTGCAGCAATCTCCTCCTTCCCATGAAGAGAGAAGGCTATGAGGATCTCTCAGACCACCTTTGAACTCAAGTAATGCAACTCTCTAAGCTCTCCCTGCAGCTAAATTTTGATTCTTCAATGCAGACAGTAGAGCTTAGAAATCCAAGCAGAAATACAAGTTGCGCAGAAATGGAAGATTGGATCCTCATTTGAAGTTCCATTGTCCTGCCAAGCTTGTGAGCAAACGCTAAATTATTTATAGAACAACATTAACAAGTCAACCTCAAAATGAAATGTAGTAGCATTCATGAGTCAATTCTTGAAAGACCGGCATATCATATGTTGAATTCTTGCCCACCAATCATCATCACTGTGAACAACTGAACACCAAGAAGTTGAGACTCTGATGGCCATGCGTAACTTCTACTCATACTTCCATTCTATGTGAACACAAGAAAATTAATAAACATCAATTCATTCATTTTCACATAAATCAAGATCAAGTATCATTGCCCTAGCCCACTTTGAGATCAGACTCTGATTAAGAATTGAATTCTGATTTTGAAAAGCAGTTTGCCGATGTGTGAAGAACTAAAATAAATAGTACCATGTTAAACAGGCGAAAACGGTCTTCCAAGGATGTTTAACAGGAATGTGATGCCGTAGGTTGAATACAAAGAAAAGATTCTGAACGTAAATGTCTTCAATGCATAAAACCGTTATCAAACAAGACCTTCAAAGAACTTTCTTTTCTTAGCCCTAGCCCACTTTGAGATCAGACTCTGATTAAGAATTGAATTCCGATTTTGAAAAGCAGTTTGCCAATGTGTGAAGAATTAAAATAAATAGTACCATGTTAAAACAGAGGCAAAAACGGTCTTCCAAGGATGTTTAACAGGAATGTGATGCCGTAGGTTGAATACAAAGAAAAGATTCTGAACGTAAATGTCTTCAATGCATAAAACCGTTATCAAACAAGACCTTCAGCAACTTTCTTTTCTTTCTGCTAAGGCAATTGGCAAACCCACTGTAGGTTGAAATAGATTGCACCTAATTTCTACAGGTGTGGTCCCCCAAAACTTCGGAGTGAATCAAAAATCAAGAGTAGAATAAGAAAAAAAATGGAGCAAGAACACGGTAGGTCAATCAGTCAAACTTTCATTAATTTTCAATAGACCTGTAGAAACCAAATACTAGTCTAAACGGAAAAACATGACCGAACCTAGAATGATGTCGATCGAACAATGTAGACTAGCAGTTTTAATTGAAAAGAATGCGAAATAAAAGAATCTGGAAGTGGCGGGCACATGTGAAATGTGGTGATGATCCAATTCACATAAACCTCCAACCCAACCGCCTCTTCCAATTTCTCAACCCAAAAATATGGTCCAGAATAGAATGATATTCATTAAACAATCTAGAGTATCAGTTTAAATAAAACAAAAGTAAAATAAAAGAATTCCAGAAGTAGCAACCAAGTGTGAACTTTGGAGATGATCCAATTCACACAGTGTCAAGTTGTGCTGATTAGTAACCATAGCAATAAAAAGAAGGCTATTGACACCATGTTAAATGCAGTGCAAACACAACAATAATCGAAAAACAAAAGAAACTAGAAACTCGTTGCTAGATTTAGAAATTCGAAGATGTATTCATATAAATATCACTGGAAGTTACCACCCTCTGAAAAAGATAACAAGATTATGATAAAGAGGACCTACTAAACTGGATTAAACACAAGTGATGAGATAGAAATATCCCTATATGATTAATATTATAATACAACTCTAAATAAACATATATCTACTAGTGTGTTACAAGGATGCCACTACCATTCACTTTTTATTTAATACAGTCCACATTACAGTGACAGATTAACAAAAAAAAAAAAATGAACATACACCAACCATTTGAGTTTATTAAAGTAATTCTTTCGTCATGTTAATCCTCCTCTTCATTTCACAAATGCTGCCAATAACCGATCAATGAAGTCAAAATAAGGATTCAAGGTCTCACAGAGTAACAAAGTTCCCCATACAGATCAAAACCACCAAACAAACCTTAGAATAATACCAATATAGAACCCCAGCATTTCTGATTCACATTCATCAGATTCACCACAACAAGCTGGTTGTGTCCCATAATATGTCTCATTATCATCGCAATTTTCAAGAGGCGGCCAATGTTTTCCATAGTGACATGCTCGAAGGAATTGATCCCAAAAGATTGTTTCTTGATAAGTCCAGAGATTCCAACCATTTCAACTGACCAATGTTTTCCGGGATTTTTCCTGCCAACTTGTTACCAGTCAAATTCAAGTTCTGCAGTCCATAGAGATTTGCTAATTCACGAGGAATATCTCTGGAGAAATTATTGCCCAAAAGGTCCATGCTTGCCACATACTCAAGATTCTTGCTGTACTCTAACCCCCTTCCTTTTATTACCAGTAGCAAGCTATCCGCATAGCCTAAAGGACCAAAGTTACTGTGACTAGTTTGCACACTGCCTTGTAATACTTCCATCATTCGTTCCATTTGCTTGTATGTCAGTGCCATTGCAGAGAGGTTGCCAAAATTATGTGGTATAAATCCTGAAAGATAATTATTAGCAAGATCCAATATTTGAAGAGAAGTGAGAAGAGATAATTAAGGGGGAATGTAGCCATGGAACATGTTTGATCACAATTGAAGAATCCTCAGAAATGGCAGTGACTCGCTGATCAAAGGCGGTATCTCTCCAGAGAGTCTGTTGTCACCGACATCAAAAGTTAACAAGCGACTGCAACTTTTCAAAGCAATAGGTAGCTCCCCAAGGAAGGAATTGTTGTCCAAATGCAGTGATTGTAGACAACCAAAGCTCCAATGCTGCTTGGAATTTCTCCAGATAGATTGTTGTTTGCCAAGTTCAATGCAAGATCACCCAAACATCCCGGAAGTTCACCGGACAGAAGATTGTTTGACAGATCAATGGCATATAACTCCAAGTAAAGACATATGGATGCAGGAATTTCCCACTGATGAGATTGCCTGAAAGAAGCAAATGAGATAATTTCAGCATTCGTTCAATGAATAATGGAAAAAGAGCTCCCGAAAACGAGTTATTTGAGAAATCAAAATATTCCCCGCTAGAAGGAATACTAGGCAAGGGACCATCAAGACGGTTGAAACTCAAATCGAGGACTGAAATACTACCGAACTTAAAATTTGTCACATTGCCAGCAATCTGATTGTGAGAAAGATCCGGCATATAAATCTCTTGAGACGAAGTCCACAACCATTCAGGCACAATATCATCAATCTCTGTATAAGACAAGTCCAAGACACCATAATTCTTTTGTGTTCAGAGCCATGGAGGAAAACCCAATTTTAAGGCAGCTCACTAAGGAAAAAATTTGAAACAGAAGAGGGCATTTAATTGCTGTAATCATTTAAGCCATGAGTCAATGAATGTGTGTACATCATGAAATATTTGCCATTTCTTTGTTCCTAAGAAGCTTGGAAAAGATTATTGGTGAGAATGAATAGTTGGGTAATTCAGAAAATACTCACTTCATAAATCCAAACTTCCAATCAAATTTCACATTTCCTTCATCATAATAAATTCTATAGAAGATATCAGATGGGTGGATATTGGAGAGCTTCTAATATTAAAGAGAACTTTGCAAGTGAGCATTCACAAATCAATAAAGAAATGCAATTTAATTACTCTAACTGTTGACTCCTGCCACTCAACACCAATAACTTTTAGAAATCAAATTTGTTGTCTAGAAATGTTGTGCTATTTGTGAAGCTGTTAAAAAATACAATGCCACTAAAAATTAGGAACTATGTCATTTTGAGGATAAAGAGAAAAGCTCACATGCATGGAAGAAGCCCGGTTTACATAGAGCAGTGCAACCAAGTTTTTGCCATTGTCCTCAGCATCCATTGGAGCATACCGCAATGCCTGCTCAATGAATAAACAAGACAAAAATTAAAATGGCTCCGCAGTAGTCATATAAAGCAAAAGACCAGCATAATCAACTTAGAAAAGTAAACAATGAACATACAAGAAACATTTGAAAATTTAAAGAAACAAGGGAAAGATCCGAACTTGAGAATAGAAATTGAGAGCTTTAACGTAATCTCCCTTTGAGAAGCATTCATTTCCTTTGTGCTTAAGATCCAAAGCTGATTCCTTGCTCTTCCGGCAGAGGCCGAGCTCCGTATCAGTGAGCTCCCCAATGACCTCCAATTCGCCAATAATCAATCAAAAGGTTGAATTTTTCCAGAAAAAATAATCATATTAAACAAAAGCAAGGTGAATTACTCTCTGAAATTCCGGTAATGAGAGGAAGAAATCAAGAAGCGAAGAGCATGTGGATGTGAGGTTCTCTGGTGTGCTTTCGCCTATCATTCGCTTGAGATCGCCCGGAATCAACGATTTCAGCTTCTCCATTTTCGTTCCAGATGAACAAAATTCAAAATCGAAAATCTTTAACCTTGGTTGAATTGTAGCAAAAACCCTAATTAGATGATGCAAAGGCCTAGCTCTTCAACACTGATCAGCTATCAACACCGAACACAATGCTTGTCCATATAGCGAATCAGTAAGCGCCACGTGCTGAGTATTTTTTTACATACCCATCCCTCTAAATCTCATTATTTGCCGATAATACATTGGTAAATTAGTAATCCACCTACAAGGGCATGTTGAGTTGTTTGGTTATTATTTAAATTTTAATCGATTGTATTTATAATATTTTTTAATTTATTTATTTTTCATTAATATTGACTTATATGTATTATTATTCATGCATATATAACAAAATATACTCACATAAAAGAACTCTAAAAATGAAAATTTTGTTATGCATTGATTTATATATTTATATACATATGAGCATATACAAGTTGTTAGCGCAAAAACAAATTCCTCTCGGAATGTACTTCATCTAAGACTAACGGATAAAACTTTGAAGGTTGAAGATGGGCTCGAACAGGTTTTTTTGAGAAGACTGAAGGTTTGAGAATGAAGAGAACTTAGGTGAAGATCAGCTTACTTCCCCTCTTCCGAGGCCCTCTAAATTTTATTTTGAAACTCTGGATATGGCTGAAGAACTTTCCGACCATATATCTAAGTTAATTACTTATGTAATAGATCGCTAAATATTAGTTCTTTCCTACCAAATAAAAAAATCACTTATTTTGGTCTTCTTTCTTATGATGCAAAACCACTTCCTGAACATTATTTTTTTTAATCCTCCAATGTGACATAATAATAATAATAATAATTTTAATTTTAATTTTTTATTTTGATAAAGTAGATAAACAACATTCATTAGTAAAGAAACAGAGTTAAGTAAATTACTATTTTCTTTAAAAAATTAAGGAGAGGTTATTTGCTTCTTTAAAGTTTAAATAGATACATAAAAAGTTATTTTAATGCATACACCACGGGTGTAAAACTTGTAATTGTTTATATAAAAAACCCATCAAATTAACAAAATGTCAATGAAGTGCATATGCATCTATATATATAAATTTTGAAAAATAAATACCTATTAATAAAAAGAGAAAATTGCTTGTATACCCTTTTAAAACTACATATGTGCTTAAATACCTTTATAAAAATGCTGTTTGTTTGCATACCCCTCCAAAATTACTTTTTTTTTTTTACATATATACCCCTACCGTTAGAATTTTAGGGTTAATTATAATTAAAACTTAATCTAGTTAAAAAAAATTACATAATTATCCTCATTTTTTTTATTTGTTATATAAAATAATTAATGTCTAAAAAATATAAACAAACTTAATTTAGTAATTTGTCTGCATTCTATCCATTGATTCAACCCCATTAAAAATTAACCGCATGGGATATAAGTAAAATCAGGGGTATGTAAATAAATATTATTTTATTTTATAGATATATTTAAACAATTTTAAAGTTTTATAGAAGCAAACCCCTAATTAAAAAACAGGGCTTGCTTGCTCATGTATCCAAAAGATGTTGTTCTCCAAAATTCAAACTCCATTACTGAAAATATGAAATTTTCTGACTCCACGAAAGAAGCCTAGCATACTCCAAATATAATACTTGAAGAATCCAAGCCATACACTTGGCCACTCCCTTTAATTAAGCCCTCCATAGTATTGTACTAACACTGTCTTATTGCCGGAGGTGGAGGAGCTTTATTACCCATCTCGTGTTCTTCATAGAAAACCGAGAGGAGAGGAGCAAATCTCTCCCTCACCTGCTTCGGCTTTTGAGTGAACTGGAGGTCAAAAACCCCGGAGAGGAGGATCATCTTGTCTTCCTTCATCCTCTATAGAGTAGCCCAGAGAGAGAGAGAGAGCGCCATACCACCTTCCTGTAACCTCATTTGAGCTATTCTTAAAGCTACCTGACAATCCATACTAACCCTCTCTGACAAACATAGTGAGAAAAGCCAAAAAAAGGAGCTGGACCACACTTTCTGACATCTACCAATAATCTTATAATCCCAATGCTCCTTCCTTCTTGCCATTCATTGCTCTTCAGCCAAACAGCAACACCCAAGCGTCCCATTTCTTTCCACTTGATGCTGAAGTGATCTTTTAATTTGGAGTTCATCTCCTTCCATTTGCCTAGCTACAACCCCTCACTCCATCCCAGTGCCCAGCTGTGGGAAGACTCAGCTCCCCCTTGATCCATTTCAGGAGACCAGCACACCTGCAGCAGGAGGAGCAACTTGATGTTAGGGTGATTCATTGCTGCTTTAACAGGTATATATGTTCAAGATGAGATGTGTTATGAAATTCATGTTTAATATTCACTTCATGATCTCCAGACTCCAGTTATATACATACATACATATATAACTTTCATGCTGAACATTAGAGATGGATTGCTGTTCTTGCTACAGATCCTTTAGAATAAAAACTGATCAGTTAACCTAGCTCCATTTAAGGCCATCACCTAATTAACCCTGCAAATCATTTTCCTTCACTCCTAGGTTTCTGATTAAAGCTCCAAAAAGGGGATTTGTAAACTGGACAGAAATCTGGATATATTGGACCACACCAAGCTGCTACATTTTTAGGGATATGTGGCAAGTTTATCATGGAAATTGCACATATATGAGTGTATGCAAGACACATGCATGCCCATATTGAAATATTCATGCATGTTTTGTATAGAGCTGTGTTTCTTAATATGGTCTTAGACCACTATATACATACATGAACGGTCCTAGCTAGTTATGCCTATTGTCATTATCTCCTTTTGTTCTGTGAATATGAATGTGCATAAGAACCATGTTGGGATAGCTATATGCATATTAGAGTTAAACTTTTAATCCACACCTCCGGTTGTCATAAAGGAATGCATAGATATGGATATAAATATGCTAGGCTTATGTGACAAATAAGAATGCTATGTATGTCGTTGTCTCATAAAATCTGCTTGCAGGGGCGGTGACGATGCGCTCGAGCGCTGCGAGTGGTGGCGGGGGGTCAGTGAAAAGCTTAGGTGGTGGGGCTAGGGTTTCTCCGGCTTCTACTCGGATATCGATTGAAGAGAAGAAGGAAGAAGAGGAGATTATTGGGGATGATGGTGATGAGGCTAAGGACGATGAGACCTACTAGGAGACCAACAAAGTTGAGAAGGGGTACATGGAGCTGATAGTTATGAGAGATCATCTTCCCATAAGGAGCTCCCTCACTCTATTGATATTCTCATTTGACAATGAAGTTCCGACTGCAGTGGAGAAGTCTGATCATGAAAAAACAATTGATGAATTATGGGCTGATTATGATTTTGCAATTGTGTTTTGTTTAATACATTGCAAAATCATAATCGTCCCATAGCTCATCAATTGTTTTCTCATGATTAGACTTTTCCACTCGAGCAGGAACTTCATCCCAGAATGAGAATATCAATGGATGGAATTCCTTATGGGAAGATGGTCTTTCATAACTATCAGCTCCACCCCTACACTTGCACTCATTGTCGAAGAATCCTAACCACAGCTTTGTTGATCTCTTGTCCTCAACCTCATCACCATCATCCCCTGTAATCTCCTCTTCATCCTCTTCAACTGCTACTTTATTTTTAAAATTTTTTCTGTATATATATATATATATATACATGCACTTTGACATTTTGTTAATTTAATGGCTTTTTTATATAAACAGTGACAAGTTTCACACCGGTGGTATATAGTTTAAAAAACTTTTTATGTATATATTTTTAAACTTTAAAGAAGCAAATAACCCTTCCTTAGTTTCAAAGAAAAAAAGTAATTTACTTTGTTTCTTTACTAATGAATTTTGTTTAGCTATTTTATCAATATATATATATATATATATATATATATATATATATATATATATATATATATATATATATATATATATAAAATCATGATAAGGTAAAATCGGTCGGAAACACTGTTTATTTGCGGTTGCCTCTTATTTGGTCACTTGGAGCATGTTTGAAAGATTTCCAACCGTATGGATGGAAAGAATATCGAAAAATAAGTTAGTATGTTAATTTTTATACTATATATATATTTTGTCATATTGGAGTATAAAAAATAAAAAAAAATAATGTTCATGGGGTGGTTTTGCATCGTAAGAGTGATTTTGAAAACAATGATTTGATCCTGTATATGCATGAACATATAAGCATTTAAGAATATAAAGCGAGGTAGATTAAAGATAATGAACATGATATTATCTTGAAGAAGTTAACACGAAAACCAACCTTCCAAGTGGAGTTCTCAGAAGGTATAATACCCAATTTAGTCTCTATTATACCAAATCAACCATTTTAGTCCCTCCATTATAAATTGAGTCTTTTTAGTCCCTTTAATTTCATTATTATAAAAATTCAGTCTCTAAAGGAGTATGTACAGGGACCAAAAAGGCCTTAAAGGTATATGTATAGGGACCAAAAAAGCATGTGGAAGGACTAACATTTCTCAATCGGGAAAATAGAGGGATCAAAAAGTATCAAATTATATTAGAGGGACCAAAAGGACCGATTCAGTATAATAGAGGGACTAAATTGGGTATTAGACCTTCTCAGAAAAGCACGCATTTGGTTTCATTTCTGCAGAATACTTGAAATATTCCCCTTTTAACATTTTCTCCATTCATTTGATCCACGTAGCCTTGAAGCCATCCTCATATCACCCATCACAAAAAATTAAGATACTTATTTGGTTCAAAAACAACACCAATTAATCCACACCATTTTTTTTATTTCACTGATGACAGTGGTAAATATTGACAGTAAAGATGACAACAAGAAGTCAATTATCTATTGGTCAACCCGATCGATCGTCATAAGAGCTCTAAGGCTAGTGTAACCTGCTTGGTTTTGATTCACGATTGATGGCATATTTATGGAAGTGATCAGTGGTTGGTGCATGTGGTCCCAGCGTCTACATGGCGCGGACCTTGCCTTTATATCTGCTCCATCGAAGATTGTGTTATTTAGTCGCTTGCGGTTTGATATATCAAAAAAAGTAAAAAATGACACCAAAAAAAACATGTTTGCTTGGTATCCAGAAAAAATATAAAACGAACTCACACAATAGTAGATACACGTATAAGATTGATGCTGGGGAATATAAATACCAATATTAAAACTTTCAATTTAAAGCCATTCATATGACTTATAACATGAACACTTTTGTTACATCCATCCTCTAGTCTCCATACTTGATAATGTTTTATAAAATAATTTCATAATTAATAAAATATTAATTTGAGGGTAGTGTAACAATAATGCAATTGATTATAAACTATAGGGAAAATTATACGTATATCCCTCAAAACTATCCTAATTGGGTATATGCCCTGAAAAAATTATAATTACAAATATACCCCCAATTTCCTATTTAATTATATATATACCCTACTATTGAGATATATTAAGCGTTGTTACATGGTACAAGGAAATACCTTTTTATACTCTTTTTTGTTTTTTTTTAATATTTTCTTCTGATATCAATATTTTTCAAATATTTATAAATTCATAATCAACTGAACTTTTCAAGGTTATGTATGGAAAAGATATAATGATCTTTTCACATATCTACCATTTGTTAACTTACTGTTGAACACCTTGATGCTACCTATATATGCAATAAACCCAAAAACCCGAGGAAAAAAATATACATGCAATTATGATAATTTTATGGGTATATATATATATATTTTACTATTTTCGTTCGACGGGGCATGGGCTAGGTTAACGGGCCCGACTTCGGAACCAAATTTCGACTTCTGATTGCAAACCTGCTAGGTCATGGGCCAACTTCGAGTGACCATATCTGGCCCAAGCTACCCCCAAAACCGACAGGTCGAGATGTAACCCGCCCATTCACGGGTCAATCCACCGGTTTGCGTTTTTTTTTTTTTGACATAGGCCATAAAGACTTCCCCATAAGGCGTGTCAAGGGGCGTGGCCTTAATTAGGTGACGAGCACCCTTGACCCACTGTGCATGTACAAATGTGGGGACTCGAACCTGGGAGCTTTGTGCTCACCAAGTGAATTACCCAAACTGTTCCTCCCATTTACGAGGGTGGGGACTCGAACCTGAGAGCATGCTCAATCAAGTGAATTACCCAACACACGTGTCCTTTGGTGTTTACCTTTTTTTTTAAAAAAACAAAAATTATAAAATGTAATTTCAGCCAGCCTAGTGATTCATTTGAACATTATTTCATTCATTTATATCCCAGTGACATGCACCTCGTTGCATGACTCATATGTTCACTTGTTTTGTTATTTTTTACTGTAACGCCCCGACCCGAATTCCGGGACCTCGGGCACGTCAACAGATCGGCCATATCCAAGTAGAGACGAGCCCCACTCGAATACAAGGCCTAAAAATGATAAGCAGATAACAATAATAATCAAATGTTCATTAATAATAAAGAACAATATCAGAGTTATACAACGGAATTAAAATCATGAAGGGTTCCCAGTACCCTACAAAGCTCTATACAAAATCAGGCCCTATAAGGGTCCTACAAGTGAAACTCTCACACAACCTGAGGTCCTCGGACCTCTCCAACCTATCCCAGTCCCATGCGCAGCTCCAACCCTGAGTCATCTGTTCCTCTTAACCTGGAAGAGAAAAAGAAAGTGAAGTGAGCTTTCGAAAGGAAAGCCCAGTAAGTACCCTGCAGAGAAATCACGATAAGCACAGTCCAAATAGTCAAGATAGACAAATCAAGACAATCAGTCAACACAATGAGTCAATCAAATGGGGCCCCCTAAGCCCGACCAATCACACCTCCACGGTCAGCACAAGTGCCGTGTGCCTCAATGGTCAAGTGCCGGACGACAGGTGGCTATGCTCCTGAGTACGCATACCCGATCTTTGAGACATACCAACCCCACCTAAACACAAGCACCACGAGTCGCATACGGTAATGTCGGTCCCGCGGTGGCATGCTCAGTGAGCATCCAAAAACAACTTGTCCAATCAACCAATCCACAGATGTGGAAGAACATCAAACAACACATGAATACCGGGAATCAAAAACAGATATCCAAATCATATCAACAAGCACAGTCACGATGCCAGCAAAAGATATACCATACCAGGTAATAACAATGCCAAAGAAACCCATCTCTGGGTAGGAGCTAAGCAAGAGTCACTTACTTCACTCGCAAATCGTACCGACTGGTCCGCGTTCCTCCTGATGCAACTCAGCGCTCCAAAGCAACACCTGGAAACCATAAGTCCAACTCAAACAATGCACGCGTGTCAAAGGATAATCAGTTCATGATACTCGTCACACTACATGGACCCGTCTCATCATGAACTCCCTGATGCGAATCAACCCTCACATGGAATAATAACTCTTTTATTAACTCATCAGTTAACTACCAGCATTTACCAGACCATACATATCCCATCTAAACCTCAACAACCAATAAAAGTTTATCAGTTCATAGCACTATCAGTCCATGAAACCCAACAGAAATAACCCAAGACCTTACCGTCTACTAAACCTCAACACCATTCATTAACCCAAAGGATCAAGCTATGATCCTTTCAAAAATCTCAAGCTCTTGTTAGTCATCATCTACTCAACATCAACACCACAACAGTACCCCAAAGAATCATGCCCAGTCACAAGAACTAGGAACCACGCTCAGACTCCATCATCACACACCAGAAACCACACCATCAAAAGGCTTCCCCAACATATTCATCTGAGACTCTGAACCTTCATTGACAATCATTATTAAGGATCAGTTCACCCTATAACACCATTCATTAATCTCATAAACTACACTTATTATCAATAACCTCTCACTGATCATATCATTAACCAGGTAAACATTATCATCAAATGATTAATCAGTCATTGCCCTCAATGTTTAGTACCTGTAACCTTCACATATTCTCACATGAAATAACACTAGTTTAAATATAGGCTCTTCTCAAAAGACCAACACCAAGTTCAACATCACTAAACACAAGGGCATGCATCAATCAAATCTAGATTCTAAAACTTAAAGTCATCAAATCCCTTTCCTTTACTTGACAAAAAAACAGACACAGGTGCCATTACTTACTCTCAATGGTTCTGTTCACCGAGACAAACTCAAGGAAACCATATGCTTACACACCATCTGAATCCTATGCATATCACTCATGCATATGCAACTCATCCTCAACTTAGACAGTCTACCATCCATGAAACAAAAGTAAACATTTGTACCTGAAAATTCATTCCCTTCACCTTAGGAATTAACATGCTTTATCGAAGTTGAACCCAAACATTCATTGGTACCCAAGTCCAAACTATTATTTCCATGAAATCACTAAGCCATGGTACTAAGCTATAACCCATGACCCTGCTACTGTCAGCCCACCTAGCCTCTCTCTTTCGGGTTTAAGTGAAACCTCACCAGAGATCTATCTTCTCTCTAAGAACGTACTTGCAAACACAGACATGCAACCATCATACCCTTCATGCACGTATTATCATTTGGGCCGGGGAAAATCGAGGAGAACAAGGGGGGCTTACCAACACTTGGACGGCGACCCAAGGCAATCCCGGGGATGCTCGGTGACGATCTCTTCCACATCGCTTCACCGAACCCGACTCTTCTTGGGTGTGAGAGGGAAAAACGAGGGCGGCCGGTGGCTAGGTTTTCCATAACTCTCTCCCTCATATAATATCCTTCCACCCAGAGATAAGATCAACTCACGTGGATGACAAACAGTATGAGCGAAACCGCCGTCTTCTTATCCCAACCGCTCCGGTGATCGCGGAAGCATCTACGCAAGCATCTAACGCACGTTGGAGAAGGTAATAACACGTACCTCACGTGCATGAGATATCCACATTCTCATGTAATTTTAATAAAGTAACCTTGTATTTCCTTTTATTTACTTTAATTCAAACCTTTGGTCAAATTAAAAGTGGCCCCCTACACTTATTAAAATTCCTTTTGCACTAAAGTCCAACCACTTCACAGTTTTATTTTGAAAATAAATGAATATCACATCATAATCAACATATGGCTTTATCCTATCAAATCATCATGATGCAAGAATAATAATATATCATATAAATTTTCATGCATTCTATGCTCTTATCATCAAACCGTAATCATATATATATATAATATATATATATATATATATATATATATATATATATAATTTTATAATCCATTTTATTTCACTTTATAACATAGTCCTTAACAGCCTTAATTAATTCGTTAAAATCATTAAACAAAATTAAATCGAATTAATCCTCATTAATCCTCAAAAGATTTAAATTTCTTTTATTCCCTCTTTTCTCCAACTACTCTTAATTAGAGAATTCATTTCCCAATCATAAAATACTTAAAATTAGAGATCTCAAAAATTCTTCAAAAACCCTCGGGTTTTACATTTACATTTTAATTTATTGTATTTATATTATATTTTGTAGTTTATTTTATTTTTCATTAACGTTGGTTTATATACATTGTTTTTCATGTATGTATATATAGCAAAAATAATAATAAACAATTTTTATGTATAGATTCTATTTTTAGAAAAATCTAAAAATTAAATTAAAATATTATTTTAATAATCAATTTTTTAGTTTTAGAAATACAGATGGTTATAAAATTTTGTTTAGATTTTTATTTTGGTTATCCCATCAAGTTAATATCTATAAAATGAATAAATATAAACTCATTATCCAATTTTTTTAAAATAAACTTTTAAATTTAGATTAATTAAAAATAAATTAAATAATTTAAATAATCAATAAAATTAAATATATACATTAATAGAATTTTATTAATGGATTAAAATATTTTGTCAAAATAAGAGATTTTTAAAACTAAATTATTTACAAAAGAACTATACACAGCATGAAGCTCAATCACAGCCACGCAATTCTCTAAAGTCTAAACAGCTTGAGTTTTCGAAGAGAAAAAATTTTTAGTTAGCAACAATAAAGTCAAAGCATCGGAAACTCAGGTACATATCATGGTTCATGCTACATAGGTTCAATTTCCAAGATTAAACGATCAAGAGGTTTCAAATTCGATTCGCGGGTGAAGACTCATTTTGAGAGTGAGCAGTGGTTGTGTGGGGAGCTTAGGGAAGGCTGGGGTTATTTTGTTTATTTATAATATATTTTATTTTCATTAATATTCATATTTATTTATGATCTCGATTATTTATAATTTATTTTATTTGTAATATATTTTGTTTTTTATTAATATTATACATCTAGTAGGTTATTTATAATATCTTTAATAGAGTTCGGATACTTCATTTTTCATTAATATTAACTTATAATTATATACATTGTTTTTCATGTACACATATATAGAAAAATATACTTAAAATTATTTTATATTTTTTAAAAATGATAAATAAATATTTAATTTTACATAGTTGAAAACACACAAAATATTAAATTTTATAAAATAATTTTAAATAACAATGGTAAATAAATAGATAATTTAAATATTTGTAAATATATTTTTTAACTATAAAAAATTTAATTTATTGTATTTATAATATAAAACCTCATAAAATAATTTTTAAAAACAATGGTAAAGAAATAAATAATTTAAAATTATACAAAATTTAATTTATTGTACTTATAATATATTTTGTAGTTTTTTTAATTAACATTACATATTTAATAGGTTATTTATGATATTTAATAGGATTTGAATAGTATGAGAATTATAAGAATTCACGAGGATATTTTGGTCCACAAACTTTGAAATGTTGGACCATCAATCCCCTTATATGAGTAATAATATAATATAATAATATAATATAATAATAATAATACTACTACTACTAATAATAATAGATAATAGATATTAGATGTAATAGATTATCTTCACCATTCTTCAATATTTCTTCCACAAATGTTGCATTTGGGCGCCATTGAATCAACCAATCAATGTACTTGTTAATGCAATAATCATTTAGATGCGGTGATCAAGTCTTCGATCTCATCAGATCGATCAAGATCAATGGTTATGATTTGTAGTTATGGAAGATGGGGGCCTTGTGCTCTAGGGTGTTTGTTGTACATTTAGGGGACGTTCACTTGGGGGAAAGTCTGGGGGAAGTCTGAGGGTGAAACGAAATGGTAGGAAGTCAGGTTAGAAGTGGGGTTTGAAGTGGCTGACTTACGGTGTTCATTTCCACTTAGAAGTGAAGGGGCCTTAGAAGTCTCACTCCAAATGTTTTATAATAATAATAATAATAATAATAATAATAATAATAATAATAATCATAATAATAATGATAATAATAATAATAATAATAATAATAATAATAATAATAATGATAATGATAATGATAATGATAATAATAATAATAATAATAATAATAATCATAATCATAATAATAATAATAATAATAATAATGATAATGATATTAATAATAATAATAATAATAATAATAATCATAATAATAACAATATGATAACCCATTGTAAAAGCCACTTGGTACTTGATTGCATTTTATAAAGTGGCCATAAAATGAGGGGAAGTGGCCACTTCAATAGAAGTGGTAGGCCATCTTACGCTACGAAAAGAACGCCGGAAGAATCAAGTGAATCACTTCCCCCACTTCCCTCAGGCACTTACCCCTAAGTGAACGAATCTATCATTCTATCCTCTTCCTTGACTTCTGCATCTCCCTTTTGCCCAAGGGGCCTGTCCAAACTGGGGACTTGTGTCGATTATATGGACATTCGGGATAGAGCCATGCGTGCATTCTGGGCCAGGCCATGTGTCAGCCCAGTTTTATCCGTATCAGAACTCAAATTAGGGTTCCTGAATGTCTCATAGATGAAGGAATTCCATCCCTAAAAACAATATAGAAAGCCCCAGCATTTCAGATTCACATTCACCATCTTATCTCCACAAGATCCACAGGTGTCTTGAGCTGCCAGAGGAGGATTCTTTCAGATGAGTTATTCCAAAAGGTACAATTTTGCAAGTATTTAACCCAAAAGATTCTTCCTTGATAAATCCAGAGATTCCCAAAATCTTCAACTGACCAATGTTTTCTGGGATCTTTCCTGTCAACAGGTTACCAATCAAACTCAAGTTCTGTAGTTCATGGAGATTTTCTAGTTCATGAGGTACATACTAAACATTCTTTGTGCAATGTGATTGAAATCTTCATTGCATTTTTTCTATGGTTTAGTACTCATATGTAAAACTATAATTCATCCTTTTCAAGCTATATATTATGTTCTCTTCTTCATCAAAATGGGGAAAGCCGACTTTTCGTTGTGTTTCTGTCAACCTCATTGTGAAGTTCTAATGCTCATCTTTGACCTTGAGTTTACTACTAATTGCAAACCATGTTTATTGATTAAAACGATCCATAGATTTCTTCTCAACCTGATGAAATATACCTCGGCCTCAATGGAATTATGCAAAGTAGGTATATATTGAATATAAGTTCTATACCTTGTAGCAGAATGTGAACTTAGAAACTCAAGGACCAATACTGGTTGGACAGAAGTTTCAAGTATAATCTATAAATATCCCTTCAAGAATGTTACCTAACAATCAATTACTTAGTATAGAAACGTTTCGAAGTTATTAGAGGTTCTTTGAACGATCACCATCTCGTATGTTTAATTCTGTTCCACCATTGTGAGCAAACAAACCCCTTGAAGTTGAGAATTTGGAGATTTTCCGTGACTTGACTCATGGAGCTTGTCCAATGTAAACCCAAGTAAATTTTCAGCAGCAATTCATATAATCTAATATAGAGCACTAGCCAAATAAGCTAAAGATATAAATTATACAAATATAACATCGCTCATTGAAGTATCATAATTGCATTCTAGGAAACATGGAAATGCCAAGATGGTTATGGAGTTTTCGTTAAGGAACTGATATTTTGTTTTATTTTTTACCATTTGATTATTTATTTATTTGCACATTTAGAAGGCAAGAATTAACTGAAATTGAAACAGAAAATGTAGCAAGTGTATACATAATAGGAAACTTACAGTAATTTCTCTATCTTATCCAACATACCAATGAGACCAAACAACAAAACAACCACAACAACAACTAAGTCTTAATCCCATTCTAGATGGGGTTTCACAGATCAAGAAATTCTATCCAACACACCAATGTGACCAAACAACACTCGTCCAATTTGATTTATAATTTTGTACACATGGTATGAAATAATTTCATTCTTCAACGTCTTCGGTGAGTTCTGTCAATCTCATAAGGCACCTTATCAAGCAACCGATCAATGGAATTGAAATAAGCTTCACTGAGAGTTTTACTGAACAATAAAGTGCCCCATATAGCCCAAAATCCAGCGACAAACCCGAGGCTAATACTGATATAAAAACCAAGCATCTCAGACTCACATTCATGGTCTTCATCACCACAAGAAGGGGATGCGCCATGATTTGTCTCACTGCCCTTGCATTCTTCATCAAGAGGAGGTCCGCAGAGCCCAGGATTGCCGATGTACATGGATGGATCACGAAATGTCTGAAGCTGACTGCCTGAGGGAATTTTCCCCGACAAACTGTTATAAGACAGGTTCAAGTGACTCAAGAAAGTCAACATTGACATGCTTGTAGGAATTGAACCGCCAAGATTGTTTCTTGATAAGTCCAGAGACTCCAACAAACTCAACTGGCCGATGTTTTCAGGAATCTTTCTTGTCAATGTATTACCAGAGAGATTCAAGTTTTGCAGTCCAAAGAGATTCATGAGTTGGTGAGGAATATCTCCTGACAAATTATTTCCCGAAAGGTCTATGCTTGACACATACTGAAGATTTTTGCTATATTCTCTCTGTGTTCCTTTCATTACCAGCAGCAAGCTCTCTACGAAGCCCGAAGGGCCGTAGTTATTCAGACTAGCTTGAACTACACTCTGCAAAGTATCCAGCATCCGTTCTTTCGGCTTATGTGTGAGGGCCATCGCAGTAATGTCACCGAAACCATGTGGTATAATCCCTGATAGACCATTATCAGCAAGGTCAAGTATCTGTAGAGAAGTGAGAAGAGATATCTGTGGAGGAATGAAACCGTGAAACATGTTTGATCGTAGTCGGAGAATCCTCAAATTTGGCAGTGATTCACCAATCCAAATTAGAGGTATCTCTCCTGCCAGTCTATTCTCACCAACATCAAGAGTTTCTAACCGAGTGCAGCTCTTTAACTCCTGAGGTAGTTTTCCACTGATGGAATTGTTACCTAAATGCAGTGCTTGGAGCCAAATTAGAGTGCCAATGCTACTTGGAATGTTTCCGGATAGATTATTGTTTCCCAAGGCTATAACTGCTATTGATGTAAGGCCACCCAAACAACCTGGAAGTTCTCCATGTAGAAAGTTGTCAATGAATTGGCATACGGATGAAGGAATTGTGCCAGTAATGAGATTGTTTGAAAGTAACAAATACGATAAACTGGGCAAAAGATGATCAAAGAGAGTGATGGTTCCTGAAAATGAGTTGCCTGAGAAATCCACATATTCTATGCTACTGGGCAGAGGAGGCAAGGGACCATATAATTTGTTGAAGCTCAAATCAAGGACAGAAATACTAGAAAACATCAAAGTTGCTGGGATTTTGCCAGTGAGCTGATTGTGAGAAAGATCCAATATGTATATCTCTTGAGACAATGTCCACAACCAATCAGGCACAGTATCATTAATCTCTCCATTCGATAAGTCCATGGCACCAAAATCCTTTTTGTGTTTGAAGCCACGGAGGAAACTTGGGGCCTAGTTTGCAAAAGCGGAAGCCAATAACCGTCAATCTGAAGGGTGGTACCCATTCCGAGCTCATGCTGATCACAAAAGAGTTTAAAGCCAAACTCAGGTATTCAAGCTTTGAAAGATTCTCAAAGTGAATTTCTGACACAGTTCCAGAGAGTGAATTGGAAGAGACATCAAGCAATCTGAGTTCCGAGAGCTGCCCGATACTCTCAGGAAGAGTTCCATTAAACTTGTTATTAGACAAATATAGATTTCTCAATGAAATAAGTTCTCCGATAGAGTCCGGAAGAGGACCATAGATTAAGTTAAAGCCAAGATCAAGAATAGATAATTTCTTGAACTGTCCTAACCAATCTGACAGTTTACCTATCAATGTATTCCCTCTCAGGTTCAAAATCTCAAGACTCTTTGCAGCGCATCCAGAAGAAATTTCAGCTAATGCGGATATATCATCACTGATGTTATTCGATGACAGATCAAGTGTCCTCAGATTGCATAGTTTTCCGACAGAATTTGTTAAGGGCCCAATCAGTCTATTCTTCGCAAGCTGCATGACCTCCAGAGAAGTCATGTTGGCAAAAGCATCAGGTATAGAACCATGAAAGTGATTGAATTGGAGGTTAAGATACTCTAGGTTGCTCATGTTGAACAACCAGTTGGGAAGCCTTGAAGTGAATTGATTGTTGGAAAGATCAAGGGTAACAAGAGATGTTAAATTGACAAACGTAAGGGATGTAGTCATCTCTTTAAGCTGACAATTTGACAGGCGCAATACTGATAGAGAGGGAAGAACATTAATTGCACGAAACCAATCATGTGTGTTTGAAAGGTTCACTGAATTCATATCAAGATATTGCAATGAAGAAAGATGAGAGAGCCATTCAAGATCATCTGCATATAAAGTCTGCAAAGAATAGAAAGAGTTCAGGTCGAGGTACCGTAAACTTGAGAGATTCCCAAGATGTGAAGGTATCATCCCACTGAAACCAGCATTTGAGAGGTTAAGGTAGCTGAGTCCTTGTATTGAACCGATGAACTCTGGGATATTAATACCTCTGAAATCATTGAAGCTGAGGTCCAAGTAATTCAGATACTTCAAGCCAAGCAAAGAAGCATTGATATCACCACCGAGACGCCAAGCAGTACTAGGACCATCGAAGAGATGCCGATATCTAAGGTCGATGCGAACAACATTCTTGGTCTCATTGTTGCATCTGACTCCTCTCCAGTTACAGCAATCTCCACCTTCCCATGAAGCCAGAAGGTTATGAGGATCTCTGAGACCACCTTTGAACTCAAGCAGTGCTTCTCTCTCATTCTCCAAGCAGCTAAGTTTTGATTCTCCAATGCAGAGTGCCAAGCTTAGAAAGCCAAGCAGCAAAACAATTTGAGCAGTATGAGGTTCCATTAAGCACTTGATAATTTATCCTTTGCAATACTCAAACAAATAGCTGATCTCCAAGAATGCTTGAATACCTCCTTGCTGTACATGTTGACTATATATACAATGAAATGACACCAAACACCATTGAAGAAACAGCTTGCTCATGTCATTGTCAGTTTGATTTTACTAGAATATCAGATTCAGAGTAATGTGTTTTATAATCAGGAATGACCTTTCTTTCTTGAATGGATTTGATGTATGGCAAATAAAATCCAATTAAGACTGAGTTCATTCCTGATTATAAAAATATGTACTCTGAATCTGATATTCTAATATAATCAAACTGACAATAACAAGAACATTTAGTTTCTTCAATAGGAGTAGTTGTGATTTGATGTCTGACCAATAAGTCTCAATGTATGGCTCATTGGTTGTTTCTAGGAAGTTGCAGTTATATAAATTTTGTTGTCACCATTAGACTTGAATCCAGAGAGAGGATCAAAGGAAGGTTTGGAATAGTTAAAAAATGAACTGATTGCCCGATTAAGGATATTTTTTTATAGATTGTGAATAAATTAATAGTTTATTTATCATAAGTACTTTTTAGAATGTCTGATTGCATTTACTGTAAATTATGAATGTCATAAAGCTGCATTTCTTGGAAATACTTCAAATGTATTTAAGACTACAAAAGAAGGTAAACTGAAGAAATTCATACTCAATATTAATCCTCCACTTCATTTCTGCCCTTCTTTTTCATGAATGCTGGAATCAACCTACCAAACAACCGATCTATAAACTCGAAGTAAGCAAATCTTAAACTCTCGATGAAAAGCAGAGTGCCACATACAGTCCAAACTCCTGCAACAAACCCAATACTTATACGATATAGAATTCAAACATATCAGACTTAATTTCATCATCTTCAACAGGTTGTGCGGTAGAGTATGTCTCATTCTCCTTGCAAGATTCAAGTGGAGACCCGCAGAGACCGGGATTGCTGGTATATATTGATGGATCATCAAGTGTCTGAAGCTGGTAGCCTGTAGGGATTTTTCCTGAAAAATTATTGTAAGACAGGTTCAAGTGACTCAAGGAAGTCAAAAGAGAAATGCTTGAAGGAATTGAACCGAAAAGATTGTTTCTTGACAAGTCCAGAGACTCCAACAATTCCAACTGACCGATGTCTACCGGAATCTTCCCTGTCAACTTGTTACCAGAAAAATTCAAGTTCTGCAGACCATGGAGATTCACTAATTCTTGAGGAATACTTCCAGACAAATTATTATCCGAAAAGTCTATGCTTGCCACATACTGAAGTGTTTTCGTGTACTCCATCTCCCTCCCTTTGATTACTAGTAACAAGCTATCCATATAACCAGAAGGACCAAAGTTATTGAGGCTACTTTCTACAGCACCTTGTAGAACTTCTGTCATTCGTTCTCCCGGCTTGTGTGTCTGTGCCATTGCAGTGAGGTTACCGAAACTAGGTGGTATGGTTCCTGACAGGTGGTTTTTCGAAAGGTCAAGTATCTGAAGAGAAGTGGGAAGAGATAACTGTGGAGGAATGTAGCCATGAAGCATGTTTGATCGCGAACCGGAGAATCCTCAAAAATGGCAGTGATTCACCAATCCAAGCGGTATCTCTCCAAAGAATCTGTTGTCACCGAGATCAAGGGTTACCAAGCGAGTGCAACTTCCCAAGGCCGTAGGTAGCTCTCCAATAAAGGAATTGTTGTCCAAATGCAGTGATTGTAGCCAACTAAAAGCCCTAATGCTGCTTGGAATTTCTCCAGATAGATTGTTGTTTGCTAAGTTTATGGCTGCCAATGATGCAAGGCCACCCAAACATCCCGGAAGTTCGCCGGACAGGAGATTGTTTGACATATCAATGACATATAACTCTGTGTAATCACATAAGGATGCAGGAATTGTACCACTGATGAGATTATTTGAAAGAAACAAATGAGACCAAAGAGGCGATGGTCCACTGAAGAATGGAAGTAGATTTCCCGAAAATGAGTTACTAGAAAAATCCAGGTACTCTATATTTTCAGGCACAGGGGGCAATGGACCATCAAATTTGTTGAAACTCAAATCAAGAATTGGCATACTGCCGAACTTCAAAGTTGCAGGGATCCTTCCAGCAATCTGATTGTGAGAAAGATCAAGCATAAAAACTTTTCCAGACAAGGCCCACAACCATTCAGGCACAATATCATCAATCTCTGCATAAGACAAGTCCAAGGCACCATAATTCTTCTGTGTTCGGAGCCACGGAGGAAACTTGGGGCCGACTTTGCAATGGCTGAGACCGATTATTCTCAATATGAATGGAGGAATCCAGTCTAAGCTCATGTTAATCACCAAGGAGTTTGAAGCCAAGCTCAAGTGCTCCAACTTTGAAAGATTCACAAAGTGAACTTCAGAAATAACTCCGGACAGTGTATTATAAGAAACATCAAGCAATCTAAGCTCTGAAAGAAGCCCGACACTCTCTGGAAGAGTTCCATTCAACATGTTATGGCTCAGAAAAAGACTTCTCAATGAAGATATGTTTCCGATGGATGCTGGAATAGAGCCTCGAAGCAAGTTGTTGCCAAGATCAAGAAAATTCAGCATCTTCAACTTCTCTAACCAATCTGACAAGTTGCCTGCCAAATTATTTCTTCTTAAGTTCAAAATCTCAAGACTATCTCCTGCACATCCAGATGAAATTTCTGCTAATGCAGATACATCATCTGTAATGTTATTAGAGGATAAGTCCAGAGTCCTCAGACTGCAGAGTTTTCTAATGGATCTTGGGATAGGCCCGAGAAGTTCATTCTTTCCGAGTTTAATGATTTCAAGAGAAGTCAAGTTGGCAAAAGAGTCAGGTATAGAACCTTGGAAGTGATTGAATTGGAGGTTAAGATACTTAAGGTTGCTCATGTTGAACAGCCAGTTGGGAAGCCTGGAAATGAATTGATTGTTGGAAAGAACAAGGGTCATGAGAGATGTTAAATTAACAAACTTGAGGGATGTAGTCATCTCTTTAAGCTGACAATTTGACAAGAGCAATACTGATAGAGAGGGAAGAACATTAATTGCACGAAACCAATCATGTGTGTTTGAAAGGTTCACTGAATTCATATCAAGATATTGCAATGAAGAAAGATGAGAGAGCCATTCAAGATCATCTGCATATAAAGTCTGCAAAGAATAGAAAGTGTTCAGATCGAGGTACCGTAAACTTGAGAGATTCCCAAGATGTGAAGGTATCATCCCACTGAAACCAGCATTTGAGAGGTTAAGGTAGCTGAATCCTTGTATTGAACCGATGAACTCCGGGATATGGATACCTCTGAAATCATTGAAGCTGAGGTCCAAGTAGTTCAGATACTTCAAGCCAAGCAAAGAAGCATTGATGTCACCACCGAGATGCCAAGCAGTATTAGGACCATCGAAGAGATGCTGATATCTAAGGTCTATGCGAACAACATTCTTGGTCTCATTGTTGCAGCTCACTCCTCTCCAATTACAGCAATCTCCACCTTCCCATGAAGCCAGGAGGTTATGAGGATCTCTGAGACCACCTTTGAACTCAAGTAATGCTCTTCTCTCGCTCTCCACACAGCTAAGATTTTGCCCTTCAATGCAGAGGATAGAGCTCAGAAATCCAAGCAGAAAAATAAATTGAGGAGAATTGGCGAAGAGGATGAACCTCATATAAAGTTGCATAGCCTCACAATGGGTCATCAACAAATACTCAACTCTTTATTCTAGCAATGGAATAGCTGATAAAGATAACTGACTTCCAAAGTTTTTTTGCAAGACTTTCACATCATATATATTGAAAATACTAAGCCACCACAATTGAAGACTTTTCTTTCTTGATGGATTTGATGCCATTACCTGCAACTTACTACTATCTGTAAAACAAATGTGGGGCTGAGCATATCAATCTGAGTCTCAATTTTTCTTATTTTTTGTTTTTTGAAATGTTAGACATGTGGCTCTAATGCAAGCTTTCTTGCATTAGAGCTAAAAATGTCTAACATTTCAAACAAAAAAGAAAAAAGAAAAAGTGAAGGCACAGAACACCATGAGTTCTTAATTTGAACAGTTAACTCACTTTTATCTCAATGAATCTGTGTTTAGAATAAGCAAATAATACGGTGTACGTTGTTTATAAAGATGGTAATCAAAATATGTGTTCACACACATGTTACAGTAACAGCATAAAAAAAAAGGAACAGAAACCAAAGAGTTCAGATTTTTCATTCATGTTCACCATCTTGCAGGTTTTGTGCTTTTGTGCCATAGTATGTCTCATTGCCCACAGAGATCAGGATTGCTGACGTAATTGGTTGAATCATCAAGTGTCTGTAGTTGGTCGCCTGTGGAGATTCTCCCGGAGATACTGTCATTAGGCAGATTTAAGCGAATCTAAGAAGTCTAGAACGACATGCTTGAAGGAATCCAACTGAAAGGATTGTTTATTAAGTCCAGAGACTCCAACCAATTCACTTGATCAATTTTTCTTGAGAAGTTCCATCAAGATCTTCACTGGCTTTCTTCCCTTTCTGCTCTTTAAGGTAATTGACAAGTCCACAATAGGTTGAAATACACATCCGTGGCGAGCTGAATAATGAGCTCTCTCACTTCTAACTATATATATATATATATTCAGTGCAAACACAGTTCATATTCAATTTAATTCTTCTCAAATTATTTAGTATCTGGAGCTAGTGTTCTTGTTGTGTTTTGAAAATTAATTTTCACCTCTAATCCCACACCAAAACTTCTAAAACCTTTTTTTTTTTTTTTTTTGTTTCACATTTGAAACCAATTCTTCCGAATTAGTTTCATTCTAGAAAGCATGAAAATGATAAGAGGGCAGGATAGTTATCGTCCCTTCATCTTTGATGTTCAACATTCTATGTGTGTGCGTGCACGTGTGTGTGTGTGTGTGTACGTGCATGCGCTTGCGCCTGTTTTCTTGGTTTGCATTTGTTCAGAAGTTTTTTCATGTTTTTTACAGGAAAGTTTGGGAGAGAGATTGATGATGAAAAGCTGATTCAAAGAATGAAAGGCATAAAGATAAAGGTGAGCATCTAGTTAAAAATTACTGCAGAAATATATAATGTCACTAGAGAATTGGGGACCAGGAGTACAAGTTGAGCTGGATTGGAGAAGAGGAGAAACTTCATATGGAGTTCCATTAGTCAACAATATATTCTAGGAATGACTGGGTAGTCAATTGGAAAAATGAAACAAATGGTTGACTCTTAAGGTTGCTGGAAGACCTTCACACCTCCCAGTATAAAATTCTAAAACTGATAGTTACCAAAGGAAAATGTTTTACTAGAAGTGTCAACATGAATTTTAGTCGTCAAAATTTAGAGATGTCTGATTAATGAATTTACTAAAAGTGCTCAAATCATAAAATCCTAAAGGTGACTATATTCTGCAAAGCCGAATTTTGCAGGAAGTCAAAATAATGAATTTATTCAACCTAAAGTTATCTCTATTTCCTTTGCATGTGGATGAGCTACAACATATCAATTACATGTTCAAGACTACAGAAATACAAATGGTGTTTAAAATTGGATGATTATTCCATTATATCTGTTTGAACATGTTAGGCAGATACCCACATAATGTGTATGTCTCATATAAATATGATAATTAAAAACTATAAATTTTTTTCACTTATGAGTGTGCATTAGAAGGATGTTGAAGTGATAGATTCATTGTTTTATACAATCAATAACATTGCAATTGCCGTGATTTTTCTTTCTTTTTTTTCCTTTATGTGAGAAACTAACAGTATTAAGCTTTTTCAACTGATTAATTATTATTTCATAAAACTAGTAATGTTCGTCCACGGTTTACAAGAATATTATCAATTAACTAGGGAACAACCAACGATCAATAAACTGAAAGTAAGCATACCTTATAATCTCACTGAACAACAGAATGCCCCATATAGCCCAAAATCCTGAAACAAACCCGAGAATTATACCAATATAGAATCCAAGCATCTCGGAATCAAATTCGTCATCTTCAACAGCCAGTTAACAAGTCAATCTCCATATGAAATGTAGTAGCATTCATCAGACAATTCTTGAAAGACCGGCATCTCAAATGTTGAATGTTGCCCACCAATCATCATCACTGTGAACAACTGAACACCAAGAAGTTGACTCTGATGGCCATGCATAACTTCCACTCATACCTCCCATTCTATGTGAACACAAGAAAATTTATAGACATCAATTCATTTGCCATGTTCACATAAATCACAGATCAAGTATCATTGCCCTGGCCCACTTTGAGATCAGACTGATTAAGAATTGAATTCACGTTAAACAGCAGAACAAGTTTTCCAAGAACGCTTTAATAGGAATGACTGGGTGGTCAATTGGAAAAATGAAACAAATAGTTGTTGACTCTTAAGGATGCTTGGAAGACCTTCACACCTCCCAGTATAAAATTCTAAAACTGATAGTGACCAAAGGACAATGTTTAACTAGAAAAGAAGGTTCAGAATAGTGCACATATGAAATCAGGAATTGACTTGTCTTACTTGATTGGATTTGATGCAATGGCCTGATTTTATTTCCTTGCATTAGAGATGATAATTGAACATTAGTTAGTTTTTGGCATATGATACCATGTAGGCACTGAAGAGTGGATGTTGACCAAGCATGGATATTCATATGAAGATTGATTAAATTAACCGAACTATTAGCTATTCTTAATAAGACTGTCAACATAAATATCAATCTTGGACATTTCTTTATTGAGATCTCAAAGCGTGGTTGACAAGAAAACTAAATTCACTAGACAATGGTAAGAAAGTTGACTCTTGTTGTACTAACTATTGTTTTGCTTTTTTTTTTTTGTTGGATAGAAGTGGATAAACCACAAGTGCATCAAGATAAGAGTTTCATGCAACTTTCAGAGCTAGTGAATAAAATAAGAATGAAACAACAAATGGCACAGTCATGGAGATAGAAATGGTAGAACAAGGCTATAGAGAATGTGCAACTACTCATGTTTGTCTTTTCTTCTCACAAGGCATCCACTTCACAGTTGCCGGCTTTTTGATGAAGTTAATATTCTGTATTATTTATTTTTCTGCAGTCTTTGCATTTTAGAAATTTTGCTGTTCGTGGCTGCACTAACCCAATTCAAGAAAAGATAATTGATACATACAATCAGGTGAAGATGTGATGTGCATTCATTACATTCAACCACATGACAAGTCTGATCTTTTATAGCTAAGGTAACTTCAACCAAGAAAGGAAAAGTTGATTTATCTACAATCTCAAATAAAAGGAAAAAAAAAAGTATTTTGTGCTTATCATGTGGATTTCATTAGAGAAGCATATCATGAATATTGCACATTAAGAATCAAGAATTGACTCTCTTTCTCATTGAGCATGATGGTAACTGCAGAATATCACACATTTTGGTTTTCTTGATCTTTGGTTGGTTTATTTGTTGAACTGGTCACTACAACCATCACCTTTTTTCCATGAAGTTGCATTGCCAACTTCTCCAAAGAAAATGAGGGCACATTGGAATAATGATAATAATAATCTTGTATCAGTTATGTTGGAAATTCTTGTACATCCAATTCCCAAGTCAAACCACAGGCCCCGCAATCTATCCCCTTCATCTCATGGCTCTTTTTCAGACAGTTAAGATGTATCCATTGTGCAACACTTTCCATTCTTCTTCTTTTCATTCTTTTTTCTTGTTAAAGTTTTTTTGTTAAACTGGTTTTCCCGGGCACCTTCAACCGAGTTCTCTCCTCTTTGTTTATGTGCAAACATCGATGATCTTGGTGGGTGAATTGAATTCTAAGATAGAAAGATGTCGTCACCTTTGCACTGAGGGTGAATTTGTTCTTTAAGGCAGTGCTCTTGTATGCTTCCAATCCCAAGCTTGGGATTTCTGTTCTTTCTTTAGATTTCTTTACATAGAGCATTATAATAGTTTATTTCTAACATGCTAGATATAAATGATTTATGCCATAAATTGGTTGAACATGTATAACTTGATTGGAACTACACTTAGGCTATAAGATGACTAAAGATAACCTTATAAAATTATAATTTCTCAGTATGATCACTTAATTGCTTCAGATTCCTGTTCTTCCATGTCTAAGCTTGACAAGGTATTTTTCATTCTTGCATGGGTTCTATTTTTTTATGTGATTAAGCAACAATGTAGCAAGGGAATGTTAACATCCTAAATTCAACAAACCTAACGATCATTCAAGGAGTAGAATTCAATTTGGATTACCTAACATCCTTGAAATTCGGGTTCTGAATTAGTTATCAAAATTCAGAGATGTCTGATTAATGAATTTACTAAAAGTGCTCAAATCATAAAATCCTAAGAGTTGACTATGTTCCGCAAAGCAGAATTTTGCAGGAAGTGAAAATAATGAATTTATTCAACCTAAAGTTATCTCTATTTCCTTTGCATGTAGATGAGCTATAACATATCAATTACATGTTCAAGACTTCAGAAATACAAATGGTGTTTAAAATTGGATGAGTATTCCATTATAACAGTTTGAACATGTTAGGCAGATACCCACATAATGTGTATGTCTCATATAAAGATGATAGTTGAAAACTATTCATTTTTTTTTTCACTTAAAGAGTGTGCATTGGAAGGATGCTGAAGTGATGGCTTCATTGTTTTATACAATCAATAGCATTGCAATTGCCGTGATTTTTCTTCTTTTTTCTTTTTCATTTATATGAGAAAGTAATGGTAGTGAGCTTTTTCAACTGATTAATTATTATTTCATAAAATTAGTAATGTTCGTCCATGGTTTACAAGAATGCTATCAATTAACTAGAGAACAACCAACGATCAATAAACTGAAAGTAAGCATACCTTATACGCTCATTGAACAACAGAATGCTCCATATAGCCCAAAATCCTGAAACAAACCCGAGAATTATACCAATATAGAATCCAAGCATCTCGGGATCAAATTCATCATCTTCAACGGGCAGTTTGGTGGAGTATGTTTCGCTCCCTTTGCATTCTTCAAGAGGAGGCCCACAAAGACCGGGATTGCCGATGTATATGGAGGGATCATCAAGTGTCTGAAGCTGGTGGCCCGTGGGGATTCTTCCGGACAGATTGTTGTGAGACAGGTTCAAGTGGCTTAAGTAAGTCAAAAGAGAGAGGCTTGAAGGAATCCGAACTGAAAATATTGTTTCTTGACAAGTCGAGAGACTCCAAAAATTCCAACTGACCGATGTTTTCTGGGATCTTCCCTGTCAAGTTGTTACCTGAAAAATTCAAGTTCTGCAGTCCATGGAGATTCACTATTTCATGAGGAAGACTTCCTGACAAATTATTATCTGAAAGATCAATGCTTGCCACATACTGAAGATTCTTGCTGTACTCTCTCTCCCTTCCTTTGATCACCAAGGACAAGCTATCTGAGTATCCTGAAGGACCATAATTATTGAGACTACTTTCTACAGCACCTTGAAGAACAACCGACATGCGTTCATTGGGCTTGTGTGTTAAGGTCATTGCAGTGATGTTACCCAAACTACGCGGTATAGTTCCCGATAACTTGTTACTGGCAAGGTCCAATATCTGAAGGGAAGTGAGAAGAGATAGCTGTCGAGGAATGCCGCCGTAAAACATGTTTGATCTTAACCGGAGAATCCTTAGAAATGGCAATGATTCACCAATCCAGGTTGGTATCTCTCCGGAGAGTTTGTTGTCACCGACATCAAAAGTTATCAAGCGAGTGCAACTTCTTAAAGCCATCGGTAACTCTCCATGGAAAGAGTTGTTATTCAAATGCAGTACTTGGAGCCAACTAAAAGTTCCCATGCTGCTTGGAATTTCTCCATGTAGCTTGTTGTTTCCCAAATCTAAGCCAGACAAAGATGCCAAGTCAGCCAAGCATTCTGGAAGCTCACCTGATATGAAATTGCCAGAGAGATCTATGACAAACATTTCAATGTAATGGCATATGGAGGCAGGGATTGTGCCATTGAGCAGGTTGTCACTGATAAACAATTGAGAGAAAGTAGGCATTGCCTGACCAAGGAGTGGAGAAATAGCTCCCGAAAATGAATTGCTAGAGAAATCTATATACTCGATGCTAACAGGCAAGGCAGGTAATGCTCCCTCAAATTTGTTGAAACTGAGATCAATGTTTGACATGCTAGCATATTTCAATCTTCCCGGGACCTCACCGGTAATCTGATTGTGAGAAAGATCCAAGAGAAAGATGTGATGTAAATAGTTCCAAATCCAATCCGGAGCAGTGTCATTGATCTCCGCATATGATAAGTCCAGTATGTTGTACTCCCTCTGTTTCTGCAGCCATGGAGGAAATTTCGGCCCCAGCCTGCAGCGCCGCAGGCCGATGAGTTTTAAACTAAATGGCGGTTCCCACTCAGAACTCATGTTCATCAAAAAGGAGTTCGACCCCAAGCTCAGGTGCGCAAGCTTTGAAAGTCTGTGAAAATGAACTTCTGATACAATCCCGGTAAGTGAATTATACGAAACATCAAGCAGGGTAAGATCAGAGAGCTGCCCAATACTCTCCGGAAGAGTTCCATTCAGCATGTTATGGCTCAGAAAGAGTTTTCTCAATGTAGATATGTTTCCTATGGATGCAGGAATTGAGCCTTGAAGAAGGTTGCTGCCAAGATCAAGAAAAATTAGCTTCTTCAACTTCTCTAACCAATCTGACAAGATGCCTGCCAAATTATTCCCTCTAAAGTTCAAAACCTCTAAACTAACTCCAGCACATCCAGATGAAATTTCTGCTAAAGCAGACACATCATCGGTGATGTTGTTAGATGATAAGTCCAGAACCCTCAGACTGCAGAGTTTTCTAATGGATCGTGGGATAGGCCCGACCAGTTCATTCTTTCCGAGTTTAATGGTTTCAAAAGAAGTCAAGTTGGCAAAAGTATCAGGTATAGAACCTTGGAAGTGATTGAATTGGAGGTTAAGATACTCAAGGTTGCTCATGTTGAAATGTAAATCCAGTTTGGAATCCTGGAATTGAATTGGTTGTTGGAAAGATCGAGAGTAACAAGAGACGTGAGATTGTGAAATGAGAGAAATGTGGGCATCGCTTTAAGCAGACAAATAGGCAGATATAATGCTGATAGAGAGCGAATCATATTAATTGCATGAAACCAATCATCAATACTTGCAAGGTTCACCGAATTCATATCAAGATATCGCAATGAAGAAAGGCGAGAGAGCCATTCAAGATCATTGGTGTATAAAGTATGCAAAGAATAGAATGAGTTCAGGTCGAGGTACCGTAAACTGGACAGATTCCCAAGCTGAGGAGGTATCTTCCCACTGAAACCGGCATTTGAGAGATTGAGGTAGCTGAGGCGCGGAATTGAACCGATGAATTTGGGTATGTCAATCCCTCCAAAATCATTGTAGCTAAAGTCCAAGTAATTCAGATACTCCAAACCAAGCAATGAAACCTTGATTTCACCACCGAGACGCCAAGTGGTAATAGGACCATCGAAGAGTTGCCGGTATCCAAGGTCTATGCTAACAACATGCTTGGTTTCATTGTCGCAGCTCACTCCTCTCCAGTTGCAGCAATCTCCTCCTTCCCATGAAGAGAGAAGGCTATGAGGATCTCTCAGACCACCTTTGAACTCAAGTAATGCAACTCTCTCGCTCTCCCTGCAGCTAAATTTTGATTCTTCAATGCAGACAGTAGAGCTTAGAAATCCAAGCAGAAATACAAGTTGCGCAGAAATGGCGAAGATTCGGATCCTCATTTGAAGTTCCATTGTCCTGCCAAGCTTGTGAGCAAACGCTAAATTATTTATAGAACAACATTAACAAGTCAACCTCAAAATGAAATGTAGTAGCATTCATGAGTCAATTCTTGAAAGACCGGCATCTCATATGTTGAATTCTTGCCCACCAATCATCATCACTGTGAACAACTGAACACCAAGAAGTTGAGACTCTGATGGCCATGCGTAACTTCTACTCATACTTCCATTCTATGTGAACACAAGAAAATTAATAAACATCAATTCATTCATTTCACATAAATCAAGATCAAGTATCATTGCCCTAGCCCACTTTGAGATCAGACTCTGATTAAGAATTGAATTCTGATTTTGAAAAGCAGTTTGCCGATGTGTGAAGAACTAAAATAAATAGTACCATGTTAAACAGGCGAAAACGGTCTTCCAAGGATGTTTAACAGGAATGTGATGCCGTAGGTTGAATACAAAGAAAAGATTCTGAACGTAAATGTCTTCAATGCATAAAACCGTTATCAAACAAGACCTTCAGCAACTTTCTTTTCTTAGCCCTAGCCCACTTTGAGATCAGACTCTGATTAAGAATTGAATTCCGATTTTGAAAAGCAGTTTGCCAATGTGTGAAGAATTAAAATAAATAGTACCATGTTAAACAGGCAAAAACGGTCTTCCAAGGATGTTTAACAGGAATGTGATGCCGTAGGTTGAATACAAAGAAAAGATTCTGAACGTAAATGTCTTCAATGCATAAAACCGTTATCAAACAAGACCTTCAGCAACTTTCTTTTCTTTCTGCTAAGGCAATTGGCAAACCCACTGTAGGTTGAAATAGATTGCACCTAATTTCTACAGGTGTGGTCCCCCAAAACTTCGGAGTGAATCAAAAATCAAGAGTAGAATAAGAAAAAAAATGGAGCAAGAACACGGTAGGTCAATCAGTCAAACTTTCATTAATTTTCAATAGACCTGTAGAAACCAAATACTAGTCTAAACGGAAAAACATGACCGAACCTAGAATGATGTCGATCGAACAATGTAGACTAGCAGTTTTAATTGAAAAGAATGCGAAATAAAAGAATCTCAGAAGTGGCGGGCACATGTGAAATGTGGTGATGATCCAATTCACATAAACCTCCAACCCAACCGCCTCTTCCAATTTCTCAACCCAAAAAATATGGTCCAGGATAGAATGATATTCATTAAACAATCTAGAGTATCAGTTTAAATAAAACAAAAGTAAAATAAAAGAATTCCAGAAGTAGCAACCAAGTGTGAACTTTGGAGATGATCCAATTCACACAGTGTCAAGTTGTGCTGATTAGTAACCATAGCAATAAAAAGAAGGCTATTGACACCATGTTAAATGCAGTGCAAACACAACAATAATCGAAAAACAAAAGAAACTAGAAACTCGTTGCTAGATTTAGAAATTCGAAGATGTATTCATATAAATATCACTGGAAGTTACCACCCTCTGAAAAAGATAACAAGATTATGATAAAGAGGACCTACTAAACTGGATTAAACACAAGTGATGAGATAGAAATATCCCTATATGATTAATATTATAATACAACTCTAAATAAACATATATCTACTAGTGTGTTACAAGGATGCCACTACCATTCACTTTTTATTTAATACAGTCCACATTACAGTGACAGATTAACAAAAAAAAAAAAAAATGAACATACACCAACCATTTGAGTTTATTAAAGTAATTCTTTCGTCATGTTAATCCTCCTCTTCATTTCACAAATGCTGCCAATAACCGATCAATGAAGTCAAAATAAGGATTCAAGGTCTCACAGAGTAACAAAGTTCCCCATACAGATCAAAACCACCAAACAAACCTTAGAATAATACCAATATAGAACCCCAGCATTTCTGATTCACATTCATCAGATTCACCACAACAAGCTGGTTGTGTCCCATAATATGTCTCATTATCATCGCAATTTTCAAGAGGCGGCCAATGTTTTCCATAGTGACATGCTCAAGGAATTGATCCCAAAAAGATTGTTTCTTGATAAGTCCAGAGATTCCAACCATTTCAACTGACCAATGTTTTCCGGGATTTTTCCTGCCAACTTGTTACCAGTCAAATTCAAGTTCTGCAGTCCATAGAGATTTGCTAATTCACGAGGAATATCTCTGGAGAAATTATTGCCCAAAAGGTCCATGCTTGCCACATACTCAAGATTCTTGCTGTACTCTAACCCCCTTCCTTTTATTACCAGTAGCAAGCTATCCGCATAGCCTAAAGGACCAAAGTTACTGTGACTAGTTTGCACACTGCCTTGTAATACTTCCATCATTCGTTCCATTTGCTTGTATGTCAGTGCCATTGCAGAGAGGTTGCCAAAATTATGTGGTATAAATCCTGAAAGATAATTATTAGCAAGATCCAATATTTGAAGAGAAGTGAGAAGAGATAATTAAGGAGGAATGTAGCCATGGAACATGTTTGATCACAATTGAAGAATCCTCAGAAATGGCAGTGACTCGCTGATCAAAGGCGGTATCTCTCCAGAGAGTCTGTTGTCACCGACATCAAAAGTTAACAAGCGACTGCAACTTTTCAAAGCAATAGGTAGCTCCCCAAGGAAGGAATTGTTGTCCAAATGCAGTGATTGTAGACAACCAAAGCTCCAATGCTGCTTGGAATTTCTCCAGATAGATTGTTGTTTGCCAAGTTCAATGCAAGATCACCCAAACATCCCGGAAGTTCACCGGACAGAAGATTGTTTGACAGATCAATGGCATATAACTCCAAGTAAAGACATATGGATGCAGGAATTTCCCACTGATGAGATTGCCTGAAAGAAGCAAATGAGATAATTTCAGCATTCGTTCAATGAATAATGGAAAAAGAGCTCCCGAAAACGAGTTATTTGAGAAATCAAAATATTCCCCGCTAGAAGGAATACTAGGCAAGGGACCATCAAGACGGTTGAAACTCAAATCGAGGACTGAAATACTACCGAACTTAAAATTTGTCACATTGCCAGCAATCTGATTGTGAGAAAGATCCGGCATATAAATCTCTTGAGACAAAGTCCACAACCATTCAGGCACAATATCATCAATCTCTGTATAAGACAAGTCCAAGACACCATAATTCTTTTGTGTTCAGAGCCATGGAGGAAAACCCAATTTTAAGGCAGCTCACTAAGGAAAAAATTTGAAACAGAAGAGGGCATTTAATTGCTGTAATCATTTAAGCCATGAGTCAATGAATGTGTGTACATCATGAAATATTTGCCATTTCTTTGTTCCTAAGAAGCTTGGAAAAGATTATTGGTGAGAATGAATAGTTGGGTAATTCAGAAAATACTCACTTCATAAATCCAAACTTCCAATCAAATTTCACATTTCCTTCATCATAATAAATTCTATAGAAGATATCAGATGGGTGGATATTGGAGAGCTTCTAATATTAAAGAGAACTTTGCAAGTGAGCATTCACAAATCAATAAAGAAATGCAATTTAATTACTCTAACTGTTGACTCCTGCCACTCAACACCAATAACTTTTAGAAATCAACTTTGTTGTCTAGAAATGTTGTGCTATTTGTGAAGCTGTTAAAAAATACAATGCCACTAAAAAATTAGGAACTATGTCATTTGAGGATAAAGAGAAAAGCTCACATGCATGGAAGAAGCCCGGTTTACATAGAGCAGTGCAACCAAGTTTTTGCCATTGTCCTCAGCATCCATTGGAGCATAACGCAATGCCTGCTCAATGAATAAACAAGACAAAAATTAAAATGGCTCCGCAGTAGTCATATAAAGCAAAAGACCAGCATAATCAACTTAGAAAAGTAAACAATGAACATACAAGAAACATTTGAAAATTTAAAGAAACAAGGGAAAGATCCGAACTTGAGAATAGAAATTGAGAGCTTTAACGTAATCTCCCTTTGAGAAGCATTCATTTCCTTTGTGCTTAAGATCCAAAGCTGATTCCTTGCTCTTCCGGCAGAGGCCGAGCTCCGTATCAGTGAGCTCCCCAATGACCTCAATTCGCCAATAATCAATCAAAAGGTTGAATTTTTCCAGAAAAAATAATCATATTAAACAAAAGCAAGGTGAATTACTCTCTGAAATTCCGGTAATGAGAGGAAGAAATCAAGAAGCGAAGAGCATGTGGATGTGAGGTTCTCTGGTGTGCTTTCGCCTATCATTCGCTTGAGATCGCCCGGAATCAACGATTTCAGCTTCTCCATTTTCGTTCCAGATGAACAAAATTCAAAATAGAAAATCTTTAACCTTGGTTGAATTGTAGCAAAAACCCTAATTAGATGATGCAAAGCCCTAGCTCTTCAACACTGATCAGCTATCAACACCGAACACAATGCTTGTCCATATAGCGAATCAGTAAGCGCCACGTGCTGAGTATTTTTTTTACATACCCGTCCCTCTAAATCTCATTATTTGCCGATAATACATTGGTAAATTAGTAATCCACCTACAAGGGCATGTTGAGTTGTTTGGGTATTATTTAAATTTTAATTGATTGTATTTATAATATTTTTTAATTTATTTATTTTTCATTGATATTGACTTATATGTATTATTATTCATGCATATATAACAAAATATACTCACATAAAAGAACTCTAAAAATGAAAAATTTGTTATGCATTGATTTATATATTTATATACATATGAGCATATACAGGCTGTTAGCCCAAAAACAAATTCCTCTCGGAATGTACTTCACCTAAGACTAACGGATAAAACTTTGAAGGTTGAAGATGGGCTCAAACAGGTTTTTTTTTTAGAAGACTGAAGGTTTGAGAATGAAGAGAACTTTGGTGAAGATCAGCTTATTTCCCCTCTTCCGAGACCCTCTAAATTTTATTTTGAAACTCTGGATATGGCTGAAGAACTTACCGACCATGTATCTAAGTTAATTACTTATGTAATAGATTGCTAAATATTAGCTCTTTCCTACCAAATAAAAAAATCACTTATTTTGGTCTTCTTTCTTATGATGCAAAACCACTTCATGAACATTATTTTTTTTAATCCTCCAATGTGACATAATAATAATAATAATAATATTTTTAATTTTTTATTTTGATAAAGTAGATAAACAACATTCATTAGTAAAGAAACAAAGTTAAGTAAATTACTATTTTCTTTAAAAAATTAAGGAGGGGTTATTTGCTTCTTTAAAGTTTAAATAGATACATAAAAAGTTATTTTAATGCATACACCACCGGTGTAAAACTTGTAATTGTTTATATAAAAAACCCATCAAATTAACAAAATGTCAATGAAGTGCATATGTATCTATATATATATATATATATATATTTTGAAAAATAAATATCTATTAATAAAAATAAAAAATTACTTGCATACCCCTTCAAAACTACATATATGCTTAAATACCTCTATAAAAATGCTATTTGTTTGCATACCCCTCCAAAATTATTATTTTTTGCTTATATACTCCTATCGTTAAAATTTTAGGGTTAATTATAATTAAAACTTAACCCTACTTAAAAATTATATAATTATCCTCATTTTTTTTATTTATTATATAAAATAATTAATGTCTAAAAAATATAAACAAACTTAATTTAGTAATTTGTCTGCATTCTATCCATTGATTCAACCCCATTAAAAATTAACCGCATGGGATATAAGTAAAATCAGGGGTATGTAAATAAATATTATTTTATTTTATAGATATATTTAAACAATTTTAAAGTTTTATAGAAGCAAACCCCTAATTAAAAAACAGGGCTTGCTTGCTCATGTATCCAAAAGATGTTGTTCTCCAAAATTCAAACTCCATTACTGAAAATATGAAATTTTCTGACTCCACGAAAGAAGCCTAGCATACTCCAAATATAATACTTGAAGAATCCAAGCCATACACTTGGCCACTCCCTTTAATTAAGCCCTCCATAGTATTGTACTAACACTGTCTTATTGCCGGAGGTGGAGGAGCTTTATTACCCATCTCGTGTTCTTCATAGAAAACCGAGAGGAGAGGAGCAAATCTCTCCCTCACCTGCTTCGGCTTTTGAGTGAACTGGAGGTCAAAAACCCCGGAGAGGAGGATCATCTTGTCTTCCTTCATCCTCTATAGAGTAGCCCAGAGAGAGAGAGAGAGAGCGCCGTACCACCTTCCTGTAACCTCATTTGAGCTATTCTTAAAGATACCTGACAATCCATACTAACCCTCTCTGACAAACATAGTGAGAAAAGCCAAAGAAAGGAGCTGGACCACACTTTCTGACATCTACCAATAATCTTATAATCCCAATGCTCCTTCCTTCTTGCCATTCACTGCTCTTCAGCCAAACAGCAACACCCAAGCGTCCCATTTCTTTCCACTTGATGCTGAAGTGATCTTTTAATTTGGAGTTCATCTCCTTCCATTTGCCTAGCTACAACCCCTCACTCCATCCCAGTGCCCAGCTGTGGGAAGACTCAGCTCCCCCTTGATCCATTTCAGGAGACCAGCACACCTGCAGCAGGAGGAGCAACTTGATGTTAGGGTGATTCATTGCTGCTTTAACAAGTATGTTGAAGATGAGATGTGTTATGAAATTCATGTTTAATATTCACTTCATGATCTCCAGTTACATACATACATATATAACTTTCATGCTGAACATTAGAGATGGACTGCTGTTCTTGTTACAGATCCTTTAGAATAAAAACTGATCAGTTAACCTAGCTCCATTTAAGGCCATCACCTAATTAACAACTTTTAATAGAAGCCCTGCAAATCATTTTCTTTCACTCCTGGGTTTCTGATTAAAGCTCCAAAAAGGGGATTTGTAAACTGGACAGAAATCTGGATATATTGGACCACACCAAGCTGCTACATTTTTAGGGATATGTGGCAAGTTTATCATGGAAATTGCACATATATGAGTGTATGCAAGACACATGCATGCCCATATTGAAATATTCATGCATGTTTTGTATAGAGCTGTGTTTCTTAATATGGTCTTAGACCACTATATACATACATGAACGGTCCTAGCTAGTTATGCCTATTGTCATTATCTCCTTTTGTTCTGTGAATATGAATGTGCATAAGAACCATGTTGGGATAGCTATATGCATATTAGAGTTAAACTTTTAATCCACACCTCCGGTTGTCATAAAGGAATGCATAGATATGGATATAAATATGCTAGGCTTATGTGACAAATAAGAATGCTATGTATGTCGTTGTCTCATAAAATCTGCTTGCAGGGGCGGTGACGATGCGCTCGAGCGCTGCGAGTGGTGGCGGGGGGTCAGTGAAAAGCTTAGGTGGTGGGGCTAGGGTTTCTCCGGCTTCTACTCGGATATCGATTGAAGAGAAGAAGGAAGAAGAGATTATTGGGGATGATGGTGATGAGGCTGAGGGCGATGAGACCTATTAGGAGACCAACAAAGTTGAGAAGGGGTACATGGAGTTGATAGTTATGAGAGATCATCTTCCCATAAGGAGCTCCCTCACTTTATTGATATTCTCATTTGATGATGAAGTTCCGACTGCAGTGGAGAAGTCTAATCATGAAAAAACAATTGATGAATTATGGGCTGATTATGATTTTGCAATTGTGTTTTGTTTAATACATTGCAAAATTATAGTCGTCCCATAGCTCATCAATTGTTTTCTCATGATTAGACTTTTCCACTCGAGCAGGAACTTCATCCCAGAATGAGAATATCAATGGATGGAATTCCTTATGGGAAGATGGTCTCTCATAACTATCAGCTCCACCCCTACACTTGCACTCATTGTCGAAGAATCCTAACCACAGCTTTGTTGATCTCTTGTCCTCATCCTCATCACCATCATCCCCTGTAATCTCCTCTTCATCCTCTTCAACTGCTACTTTATATACATGCACTTTGACATTTTGTTAATTAATGGCTTTTTTATATAAACAGTTACAAGTTTTACACCGGTGGTATATGGTTTAAAAAACTTTTTATGTATATATTTTTAAACTTTAAAGAAGCAAATAACCCTTCCTTAGTTTCAAAGAAAAAAAGTAATTTACTTTGTTTCTTTTCTAATGAATTTTGTTTAGCTATTTTATCAAAGTATATATATATATATATATATATATATATATATATATATATATATATAAAATCATGATAAGATAAAATCGGTCGAAAATACTGTTCATTTGCGGTTGCCTCTTATTTGGTCACTTGGAGCATGTTTGAAAGATTTTCAACCGTATGGATGAAAAGAATATCGAAAAATAAGTTGGTATGTCAATTTTTATATTTTATATATATTTTGTCATATTGGAGTATAAAAAATAAAAAAAATAATGTTCATGGGGTGGTTTTGCATCGTAAGAGTGATTTTGAAAACAATGATTTGATCCTATATATGCATGAACATATAACTGTTTATGAATATAAAGCAGGTAGATTAAAGATAATGAACATGATATTATCTTGAAGAAGTTAACCTGAAAACCAACCTTCCAAGTGGAGTTCTCAGAAAAGCACGCATTTGGTTTCATTTCTGCAGAATACTTGAAATATTCCCCTTTTAACATTTTCTCCATTCATTTGATTCACGTAGCCTTGAAGCCATCCTCATATCACCCATCACAAAAAATTAAGATACTTATTTGGTTCAAAAACAACACCAATTAATCCACACCATTTTTTTATTTCACTGATGACAGTGGTAAATATTGACAGTAAAGATGACAACAAGAAGTCAATTATCTATTGGTCACCCCGATCGATCGTCATAAGAGCTCTGCGGTAGTGTGACACGGGTTGGATTCACGATTGAGGGCATATTTATGGAAGTGATCAGTGGTTGGTGCATGTGGTCCCAGCGTTTACATGGCGCGGACCTTGCCCTTATATCTGCTCCATCGAAGATTATGTTATTTAGTCGCTTGCGGTTTGATATATCAAAAAAAAGTAAAAAATGACACCAAAAAAAACATGTTTGCTTGGTATCCAGAAAAATATAAAACGAACTCACACAATAGTAGATACACGTATAAGATTGATGCTGGGGAATATAAATACCAATATTAAAACTTTCAATTTAAAGCCATTCATATGACTTATAATATGAACACTTTTGTAACATCCATCCTCTAGTCTCCATACTTGATAATGTTTTATAAAATAATTTCATAATTAATAAAATATTAATTTGAGGGTAGTGTAACAATAATGCAATTGATTATAAACTATAGGGAAAATTATACGTATATCCCTCAAAACTATCCTAATTGGGTATATGCCCTGAAAAAATTATAATTACAAATATACCCCCAATTTCCTATTTAATTATATATATACCCTACTATTGAGATATATTAAGCGTTGTTTCTTAAACCATGGGACAAGGAAATACCTTTTTATACTCTTTTTTGTTTTTTTTTTTAATATTTTCTTCTAATATCAATATTTTTCAAATATTTATAAATTCATAATCAACTGAACTTTTCAAGATTATGTATGAAAAAGATATAATGATCTTTTCACATATTTACCATTTGTTAACTTACTGTTGAACACCTTGATGGTACCTATATATGCAATAAAACCAAAAACCCGAGGAAAAAAATATACATGCAATTATGGTAATTTTATGGGTATATATATTTTTTTACTATTTTCGTTCGACGGGGCATGGGCGGTTAACAGGGCTTCGGAACCATTTCGACTTACTGATTGCAAACTGCTAGGTCATGGGCCAACTTCGAGTGACCATATCTGGCCCGAGCTACCCCCAAAACCGACAGGTCGAGATGTAACCTGCCCATTCACGAGTCAATCCACCGGTTTGCGTTTTTTTTTTTTGACATAGGCCATAAAGACCTCCCCATGTATGGCTGTCAGGCATTAGGCTTTAATTAGGTGGCGAGCACCCTTGACCCCTTTGTGCATGCTCTGAGATGTAGGGACTCAAACGCTTGGGAGCTTTAATGCTTTCACCAGAGTGAATTACCCAAAAGCTGTTCCTCCCATTTACGAGGGTGGGGACTCAACCGCGAGAGCGTCTTCAATCAAGTGAATTACCCAACACACGTGTCCTTTGGTGTTAACCTTTTTTTTTAAAAAAACAAAAAATTATAAAATGTAATTTCAGCCAGCCTAGTGATTCATTTGAACATTATTTCATTCATTTATATCCCAGTGAAATGCACCTCGTTGCATGACTCATATGTTCACTTGTTTTGTTATTTTTTACATTTTAATTTATTGTATTTATATTATATTTTGTAGTTTATTTTATTTTTCATTAACGTTGGTTTATATACATTGTTTTTCATGTATGTATATATAGCAAAAATAATAATAAACAATTTTTATGTATAGATTCTATTTTTAGACAAATCTAAAAATTAAATTAAAATATTATTTTAATAATCAATTTTTTAGTTTTAGAAATACAGATGGTTATAAAATTTTGTTTAGATTTTTATTTTGGTTATCCCATCAAGTTAATATCTATAAAATGAATAAATATAAACTCATTATCCAAATTTTTTAAAATAAAATTTTAAATTTAGATTAATTAAAAATAATTTAAATAATTTAAATAATTTAAATAATCAATAAAATTAAATATATACATTAATAGAATTTTATTAATGGATTAAAATATTTTGTCGAAATAAGAGATTTTTGAAACTAAATTATTTATAAAAGAACTATACACAGCATGAAGCTCAATCACAGCCACAGGCAATTCTCTAAAGTCTAAACAGCTTGAGTTTTCGAAGAGAAAATTTTTTTAGTTAGCAACAATAAAGTCAAAGCATCGGAAACTCAGGTACATATCATGGTTCATGCTACATAGGTTCAATTCCCAAGATTAAACGATCAAGAGGTTTCAGATTCGATTCGCGGGTGAAGACTCATTTTGAGAGTGAGCAGTGGTTGTGTGGGGAGCTTAGGGAAGGCTGGGGTTATTTTGTTTATTTATAATATATTTTATTTTCATTAATATTCATATTTATTTATGATCTCGATTATTTATAATTTATTTTATTTGTAATATATTTTGTTTTTTATTAATATTATACATCTAGTAGGTTATTTATAATATCTTTAATAGAGTTCGGATACTTCATTTTTCATTAATATTAACTTATAATTATATACATTGTTTTTCATGTACACATATATAGAAAAATATACTTAAAATTATTTTATATTTTTTAAAAATGATAAATAAATATTTAATTTTACATAGTTGAAAACACACAAAATATTAAATTTTATAAAATAATTTTAAATAACAATGGTAAATAAATAGATAATTTAAATATTTGTAAATATATTTTTTAACTATAAAAAATTTAATTGATTGTATTTATAATATAAAACCTCATAAAATAATTTTTAAAAACAATGGTAAAGAAATAAATAATTTAAAATTATACAAAATTTAATTTATTGTACTTATAATATATTTTGTAGTTTTTTTAAGTAACATTACATATTTAATAGGTTATTTATGATATTTAATAGGATTTGAATAGTATGAGAATTATAAGAATTCACGAGGATATTTTGGTCCACAAACTTTGAAATGTTGGACCATCAATCCCCTTATATGAGTAATAATATATAATAATATAATATAATAATAATACTACTACTACTACTAATAATAGATAATAGATAATAGATATTAGATATTAGATATTAGATGTAATAGATTATCTTCACCATTCTTCAATATTTCTTCCACAAATGTTGCATTTGGCCATTGAATCAACCAATCAATGTACTTGTTAATGCAATAATCGGTTCCGTCTGGTGATCAGTACTGATCTCATCAGATCGATCAAGATCAATGGTTATGATTTGTAGTTATGGAAGATGGGGGGCCTTGTGCTCTAGGGTGTTTGTTGCACATTTATCTATCATTCTATCCTCTTCCTTGACTTCTGCATCTCCCTTTTGCCCAAAGGGCCTGTCCAAACTGGGGACTTGTGTCGATTATATGGACATTCGGGATAGAGCCATGCGTGCATTCTGGGCCAGGCCATGTGTCAGCCCAGTTTTATCCATATCAGTACTCAAATTAGGGTTCCTGAATGTCTCATAGATGAAGGAATTCCATCCCTAAAAACAATATAGAAAGCCCCAGCATTTCAGATTCACATTCACCATCTTATCTCCACAAGATCCACAGGTGTCTTGAGCTGCCAGAGGAGGATTCTTTCAGATGAGTTATTCCAAAAGGTACAATTTTGCAGGTATTTAACCCAAAAGATTCTTCCTTGATAAATCCAGAGATTCCCAAAATCTTCAACTGACCAATGTTTTCTGGGATCTTTCCTGTCAACAGGTTACCAATCAAACTCAAGTTCTGTAGTTCATGGAGATTTTCTAGTTCATGAGGTACATACTAAACATTCTTAGTGCAATGTGATTGAAATCTTCATTGCTTTCTTTCTATGGTTTAGTACTCATATGTAAAACTATAATTCATCCTTTTCAAGCTATATATTAAGTTCTCTTCATCAAATTGGGGAAAGCCGACTTTTCGTTGTGTTTCTGTCAACCTCATTGTGAAGTTCTAATGCTCATCTTTGACCTTGAGTTTACTACTAATTGCAAACCATGTTTATTGATTAAAACGATCCATAGATTTCTTCTCAACCTGATGAAATATACCTCGGCCTCAATGGAATTATGCAAAGTAGGTATATATTGAATATAAGTTCTATACCTTGTAGCAGAATGTGAACTCAGAAACTCAAGGACCAATACTGGTTGGACAGAAGTTTCAAGTATAATCTATAAATATCCCTTCAAGAATGTTACCTAACAATCAATTACTTAGTATAGAAACGTTTCGAAGTTATTAGAGGTTCTTTGAATGATCACCATCTCGTATGTTTAATTCTGTTCCACCATTGTGAGCAAACAAACACCTTGAAGTTGAGAATTTCGAGATTTTCCATGACTTGACTCATGGAGCTTGTCCAATGTAAACCCAAGTAAATTTTTCAGCAGCAATTCATATAATCTAATATAGAGCACTAGCCAAATAAGCTAAAGATATAAATTATACAAATATAACATCGCTCATTGAAGTATCATAATTGCATTCTAGGAAACATGGAAATGCCAAGATGGTTATGGAGTTTTCGTTAAGGAACTGATATTTTTGTTTTATTTTTTACCATTTGATTATTTATTTATTTGCACATTTAGAAGGCAAGAATTAACTGAAATTGAAACAGAAAATGTAGCAAGTGTATACATAATAGGAAACTTACAGTAATTTCTCTATCTTATCCAACATACCAATGAGACCAAACAACAAAACAACCACAACAACAACTAAGTCTTAATCCCATTCTAGATGGGGTTTCACAGATCAAGAAATTCTATCCAACACACCAATGTGACCAAACAACACTTTCGTCCAATTTGATTTATAATTTTGTACACATGGTATGAAATAATTTCATTCTTCAACGTCTTCGGTGAGTTCTGTCAATCTCATAAGGCACCTTATCAAGCAACCGATCAATGGAATTGAAATAAGCTTCACTGAGAGTTTTACTGAACAATAAAGTGCCCCATATAGCCCAAAATCCAGCGACAAACCCGAGGCTAATACTGATATAAAACCAAGCATCTCAGACTCACATTCATGGTCTTCATCACCACAAGAAGGGGATGCGCCATGATTTGTCTCACTGCCCTTGCATTCTTCATCAAGAGGAGGTCCGCAGAGCCCAGGATTGCCGATGTACATGGATGGATCACGAAACGTCTGAAGCTGACTGCCTGAGGGAATTTTCCCGACAAACTGTTATAAGACAGGTTCAAGTGACTCAAGAAAGTCAACATTGACATGCTTGTAGGAATTGAACTGCCAAGATTGTTTCTTGATAAGTCCAGAGACTCCAACAAACTCAACTGGTCGATGTTTTCAGGAATCTTTCCTGTCAATGTATTACCAGAGAGATTCAAGTTCTGCAGTCCAAAGAGATTCATGAGTTGGTGAGGAATATCTCCTGACAAATTATTTCGAAAGGTCTATGCTTGACACATTACTGAAGATTTTTGCTATATTCTCTCTGTGTTCCTTTCATTACCAGCAGCAAGCTCTCTACGAAGCCCGAAGGGCCGTAGTTATTCAGACTAGCTTGAACTACACTCTGCAAAGTATCCAGCATCCGTTCTTTCGGCTTATGTGTGAGGGCCATCGCAGTAATGTCACCTAAACCATGTGGTATAATCCCTGATAAACCATTATCAGCAAGGTCAAGTATCTGTAGAGAAGTGAGAAGAGATATCTGTGGAGGAATGAAACCGTGAAACATGTTTGATCGTAGTCGGAGAATCCTCAAATTTGGCAGTGATTCACCAATCCAAGTCGGTATCTCTCCTGCCAGTCTATTCTCACCAACATCAAGAGTTTCTAACCGAGTGCAGCTCTTTAACTCCTGAGGTAGTGTTCCATTGATGGAATTGTTACCTAAATGCAGTGCTTGGAGCCAAATTAGAGTGCCAATGCTACTTGGAATGTTTCCAGATAGATTATTGTTTCCCAAGGCTATAACTGCTATTGATGTAAGGCCACCCAAACAACCTGGAAGTTCTCCATGTAGAAAGTTGTTTGAGAGGTCCATAACATACAAATCAATGAATTGGCATACGGATGAAGGAATTGTGCCAGTAATGAGATTGTTTGAAAGTAACAAATACGATAAACTGGGCAAAAGATGATCAAAGAGAGTGATGGTTCCTGAAAATGAGTTGCTTGAGAAATCCACATATTCTATGCTACTGGGCAGAGGAGGCAAGGGACCATGTCATTTGTTTGAAGCTCAAATCAAGGACAGAAATACTAGAAAACATCAAAGTTGCTGGGATTTTGCCAGTGAGCTGATTGTGAGAAAGATCCAATATGTATATCTCTTGAGACAATGTCCACAACCAATCAGGCACAGTATCATTAATCTCTCCATTCGATAAGTCCATTGCACCAAAATCCTTTTTGTGTTTGAAGCCATGGAGGAAACTTGGGGCCTAGTTTGCAAAAGCAGAAGCCAATAACTGTCAATTTGAAGGGTGGTACCCATTCCGAGCTCATGCTGATCACAAAAGAGTTTAAAGCCAAACTCAGGTATTCAAGCTTTGAAAGATTCTCAAAGTGAATTTCCGACACAGTTCCAGAGAGTGAATTGGAAGAGACATCAAGCAATCTGAGTTCCGAGAGCTGCCCGATATTCTCAGGAAGAGTTCCATTAAACTTGTTATTAGACAAATATAGATTTCTCAATGAAATAAGTTCTCCGATAGAGTCCGGAAGAGGACCATAGATTAAGTTAAAGCCAAGATCAAGAATAGATAATTTCTTGAACTGTCCTAACCAATCTGACAGTTTACCTATCAATGTATTCCCTCTCAGGTTCAAAATCTCAAGACTCTTTGCAGCGCATCCAGAAGAAATTATAGCTAATGCGGATACATCATCACTGATGTTATTCGATGACAAATCAAGTGTCCTCAGATTGCATAGTTTTCCGACGGAATTTGTTAAGGGCCCAATCAGTCTATTCTTCGCAAGCTGCATGACCTCAAGAGAAGTCATGTTGGCAAAAGCATCAGGTATAGAACCATGAAATTGATTGAATTGGAGGTTAAGGTACTCAAGGTTGCTCATGTTGAACAGCCAGTTGGGAAGTCTGGAAGTGAATTGATTGTTGGAAAGATCAAGGGTCACAAGAGATGTTAAATTGACAAACGTGAGGGATGTAGTCATCTCTTTAAGCTGACAATTTGACAGGCCTTAATACTGATAGAGAGGGAAGAACATTAATTGCACGAAACCAATCATGTGTGTTTGAAAGGTTCACGGAATTCATATCAAGATATTGCAATGAAGAAAGATGGGAGAGCCATTCAAGATCATCTGCATATAAAGTATGCAAAGAATAGAAAGAGTTCAAGTCGAGGTACGTAAACTTGAGAGATTCCCAAGCTGCGGAGGTATCATCCCACTGAAACCAGCATTTGAGAGGTTGAGGTAGCTGAGGTCCGGTATTGAACTGATGAACGCCGGGATCACGGATGCCTCTGAAATCATTGAAGCTGAGGTCCAGGTAATTCAGATACTTCAAGCCAAGCAAAGAAGCATTGATGTCACCACCCGAGGCGCCAAGCAGTGCTAGGACCATCGGAGAGATGCTGATATCTAAGGTCTATCACGAGCGACATTCTTGGTCTCATTGTTGCAGCTCACTCCTCTCCAGTTACAGCAATCTCCACCTTCCCATGAAGCCAGAAGGTTATGAGGATCTCTGAGACCACCTTTGAACTCAAGCAGTGCTTCTCTCTCATTCTCCAAGCAGCTAAGTTTTGATTCTCCAATGCAGATTGCCAAGCTTAGAAAGCCAAGCAGCAAAACAATTTGAGCAGTATGAGGTTCCATTAAGCACTTGATAATTTATCCTTTTGCAATACTCAAACAAATAGCTGATCTCCAAGAATGCTTGAATACCTTCTTGCTGTATATGTTGAATATATATAGTGAAAAAGAATTTCTCTTCAAAAGAAGTATGAAATGACACCAAACACCATTGAAGAAACAGCTTGTTCACGGCATTGTCAGTTTGAGTTTACTGGAATATCATATTCAGAGTAATGTGTTTTATAATCAGGAATGACCTTTCTTTCTTGATTGGATTTGATGTATGGCAAATAAAATAAAATCCAATTAAGACTGAGTTCATTCCTGATTATAAAAATATGTACTCTGAATCTGATATTCTAATATAATCAATCTGACAATAACAAGAACATTTTGTTTCTTCAATAGGAGTTGGTGTGATTTGATGTCTGACCAAGAAGTCTCAATGTAGGGATCGTTGGTTGTTTCTAAGAAGTTGCAGTTATATAAATTTTGTTGTCACCATTAGACTTGAATCCAGAGAGAGGATCAAAGAAAGATATGGAATCGATAAAAAAATGAATTGATTGCCCCATTAAGGATATTTTTTATAGATTGTGAATAAATAAATAGTTTAGTTATCAATAGTACTTTTTTTAGAATGTCTGATTGCATTTCCTGTAAATTATGAATGTCATAAAGCTGCATTACTTGGAAATACTTCAAATGTACATGTTTAAGACTACAAAAGAAGGTAAACTGAAGAAATTCATACTCAATATTCATCCTCCACTTCATTTCTGCCCTTCTTTTTCATGAATGCTGGAATCAACCTACCAAACAACCGATCTATAATCTCGAAGTAAGCAAATCTTAAACTCTCGATGAAAAGCAGAGTGCCACATACAGTCCAAACTCCTGCAACAAACCCAATACTTATACTGATATAGAATTCAAACATATCAGACTTAATTTCATCATCTTCAACAGGTTGTGCGGTAGAGTATGTCTCATTCTCTTTGCAAGAATCAAGTGGAGACCACGCAGAGACCGGGATTGCGGTATATATTGATGGATCATCAAGTGTCTGAAGCTGGTAGCCTGTAGGGATTTTTCCTGAAAAATTATTGTAAGACAGGTTCAAGTGACTCAAGGAAGTCAAAAGAGAAATGCTTGAAGGAATTGAACCAAAAAGATTGTTTCTTGACAAGTCCAGAGACTCCAACAATTCCAACTGACCGATGTCTACGGAATCTTCCCTGTCAACTTGTTACCAGAAAAATTCAAGTTCTGCAGACCATGGAGATTCACTAATTCTTGAGGAATACTTCCAGACAAATTATTATCCGAAAAGTCTATGCTTGCCACGTACTGAAGAGTTTTCGTGTACTCCATCTCCCTCCCTTTGATTACTAGTAACAAGCTATCGATATAACCCGAAGGACCAAAGTTATTGAGGCTACTTTCTACAACACCTTGTAGAACTTCTGTCATTCGTTCTCGGCTTGTGTGTCTGTGCCATTGCAGTGAGGTTACCGAAACTAGGTGGTATGGTTCCTGACAGGTGGTTTTTTGAAAGGTCAAGTATCTGAAGAGAAGTGGGAAGAGATAACTGTGGAGGAATGTAGCCATGAAGCATGTTTGATCGCAACCGAGAATCCTCAGAAATGGCAGTGATTAAGCCAATCCAAGTCGGTATCACTCCAAAAATCTGTTGTCACCGAGATCAAGGGTTACCAAACGAGTGCAACTTCCCAAGGCTGTAGGTAGTTCTCCGGTGAAGGAATTGTTGTCCAAATGCAGTGATTGTAGCCAACTAAAAGCCCTAATGCTGCTTGGAATTTCTCCAGATAGATTGTTGTTTGCTAAGTTTATGGCTGCCAATGATGCAAGGCCACCCAAACATCCCGGAAGTTCGCCGGACAGGAGATTGTTTGACAGATCAATGACATATAACTCTGTGTAATCACATAAGGATGCAGGAATTGTACCACTGATGAGATTATTTGAAAGAAACAAATGAGACCAAAGAGGCGATGGTCCACTGAAGAATGGAAGTAGATTTCGAAAATGAGTTACTAGAAAAATCCAGGTACTCTATATTTTCAGGCACAGGGGCAATGGACCATCAAATTTGTTGAAACTCAAATCAAGAATTGGCATACTGCGAACTTCAAAGTTGCAGGGATCCTTCCAGCAATCTGATTGTGGGAAAGATCAAGCATAAAAACTTTTCCAGACAAGGCCCACAACCATTCAGGCATAATATCATCAATCTCTGCATAAGACAAGTCCAAGGCACCATAATTCTTCTGTGTTTGGAGCCACAGAGGAAACTTGGGGCCGACTTTGCAATGGCTGAGACCGATTATTCTCAGTATGAATGGAGGAATCCAGTCTAAGCTCATGTTAATCACCAAGGAGTTTGAAGCCAAGCTCAAGTGCTCCAACTTTGAAAGATTCACAAAGTGAACTTCAGAAATAACTCGGACAGTGTATTATAAGAAACATCAAGCAATCTAAGCTCTGAAAGAAGCCCGACACTCTCTGGAAGAGTTCCATTCAACATGTTATGGCTCAGAAAAAGACTTCTCAATGTAGATATGTTTCCGATGGATGCTGGAATAGAGCCTCGAAGCAAGTTGTTGCCAAGATCAAGAAAATTCAGCATCTTCAACTTCTCTAACCAATCTGACAAGTTGCCAGCCAATTTATTGTTTCTGAAGTTCAAAATCTCCAGACTATCTCCAGCACATCCAGATGAAACTTCTGCTAATGCGGATACATCATCTGTAATGTTATTAGAAGATAAGTCCAGAGTCCTCAGATTGCAGAGTTTCCCAATGGAATTTGGTAGAGGCCCAATCAATCTATTCTTACAAGCTGCATGACCTCAAGAGAAGTCATGTTGGCAAAAGCATCAGGTATAGAACCATGAAATTTATTGAATTGGAGGTTAAGATACTCAAGGTTGCTCATGTTGAACAGCCAGTTGGGAAGCCTGGAAGTGAATTGATTGTTGGAAAGATCAAGGGTCACAAGAGATGTTAAATTGACAAACGAGAGGGATGTAGTTATCTCTTTAAGCTGACAATTTGACAGACACAATACTGACAGAGAGGGAAGAACATTAATTGCAGGAAACCAATCATGTGTGTTTGAAAGGTTCACTGAATTCATATCAAGATATTGCACTGAAGAAAGATGAGAGAGCCATTCAAGATCATCTGCATATAAAGTCTGCAAAGAATAGAAAGAGTTCAGGTCGAGGTACCGTAAACTTGAGAGATTCCCAAGCTGCGGAGGTATCATCCCACTGAAACCAGCATTTGAGAGGTTAAGGTAGCTGAGGTCCGGTATTGAACCGATGAACTCCGGGATACGGATACCTCTGAAATCATTGAAGCTGAGGTCCAAGTAATTCAGATACTTCAAGCCAAGCAAAGAAGCATTGATATCACCACCGAGACGCCAAGCAGTACTAGGACCATCAAAGAGATGCCGATATCTAAGGTCTATGTGAACAACATTCTTGGTCTCATTGTTGCAGCTCACTCCTCTCCAGTTACAGCAATCTCCACCTTCCCATGAAGCCAGAAGGTTACGAGGATCGCTGAGACCACCTTTGAACTCAAGTAATGCTCTTCTCTCACTCTCCACACAGCTAAGATTTTGCCCTTCAATGCTGAGGATAGAGCTCAGAAATCCAAGCAGAAAAATAAATTGAGGAGAATTGAAGAAGAGGAAGAACATCATATGAAGTTGCATTGCCTCACAATGGATCATCAACAAATACTCAATTCTTTATTCTAGCAGGGTTTAAGTAGTCAACTGAATAGCTGGTGAAGATAACTGACTTCCAAGGATTTTTTAGGAAGACTTTCACACCATATATATTGAAAATTTTAAGCCACCACAATTGAAGCAAGACTTTTTCTTTCTTGATGGATTTGACGCCATTAACTGCAACTTGCTATTATCTGTTAAACAAATGTGGGTCTGAACATATCAATCTGAGTCTCACTTTTTCATTTTTCCTGTTTCACATTTGAAACCAATTCTTCCGAATTAGTTTCATTCTAGAAAGCATGAAAATGATAAGAGTGCAGGGTAGTTGTCGTCCCTTCATCTTTCGATGTTCAACAGTCCATGATATCCATTCTCAAGACTTTGCTTTTTTCATACACTATCTGCTATAGTGCCTCAATTTTAACACCTGAATCAAAGATTGTGAAGGCTCCCCATTTGTGTGTGTGCATGTGTGTGCGCGTGTCCGCGTGCTTGTTTTCTTGGTTTGCATTTGTTCAGAAGTTTTTTCATGTTTTTTGCAGGAAAATTTGGGAGAGAGATTGATGATTAAATGCTGATTCAAACAATGAAAGGCATAAAAGCTAAAGGTGAGCATCTAGTTAAAATTTACTGCAGAAATATATAATGTCACTAGAGAATTGGCGACCAGGAATACAAGTTGAGCTGGATTGGAGAAGAGGAGAAAGAAACTTCATATGGAGTTCCATTAGTCAACCATATATTCTAGAAATGATTGACTGGTCAATTGGAAAAATGAAACAGATAGTTGACTATTACGGATGCTTGGAAGACCTTCCACCTCCCAGTATAAAATTCTAAACTGACAGTGACCAAAGGAAAATGATTTTGTTTCCTTGCATTAGAGATGATACCATGTAGTCACTGAAGAGTGGATGTTGACCAAGCATGGATATTCATATGAAGATTGATTAGCTATTCTTAATAAGACTGTGAACATTAAAATCAATCTTGGACATTTCTTTATTGAGATCTCAAAGCGTGATTGACAAGAAAACTAAATTCGCTGGACAATAGTAAGAAAGTTGATTATTGTTGTACTAACTATTGTTTTGTTCTGTTTTTTTTTTTTTTTAATTTTTCGGATAGAAGTGGATAAACCACATGTGCATCAAGATAAGAGATTCATGAGCTTTAAAGAACAAGTGAATAAAATAAGAATGAAACAACAAATGGCACAATCATGGAGATAGAAATGGTAGAACAAGCCTATAGAGAATGTGCAACACTTTCCATTCTTCTTTTCATTCTTTTTTCTTGTTAAAGTTTTTTTTTTTTTTTACTGGTTTTCCTGGGCACCTTCAACCGAGTTCTCTCCTCTTTGTTTACATGCAAACATCGATGATCTTGGTTGGGTCAATTGTATCCTAAGAGAGAAAACAAGTTGTGATCTTTGCACTGGGGATAAAATTAGTCTTAAGGCAGTGCTCTTGCACGCTTCAGTCCCAAGATTGGGAAATATTTTTTTTTTCTTTTATTTTCTTTAATTAGAGCATTATAATAGTTTATTTCTAACATGTTAGATATAAAAGATCTATGCCATAAATTGGTTCAACATTTATAACTTGATTGGAACGACACTTAGGCTATAAGATGACTAAAAATAACATTATACAACTTTAATTTCTCAGTATGATCATTTAAAATCTTGCTTCAGATTCCTATTCTTCCATGTTAAGCTTGATATGATATTTTTCATTCTTGCATGGGTTCTATTTTTTTGTGCGAATAAGTGACAATGTAGCAATGGGAATGTTAACATCCTAAATTCAACAAACCTAACGATCATTCAAGGAAGTAGAATTGAATTTGGATTACCTAACATCCTTGAAATTCAGGTTCTGAATTAGTCATCAAAATTCAGAGATGTCTGATTAATGAATTTATTAAAAGTGCTCAAATTGTAAAATCCTAAGAGTTGACTATGTCCCACAGCCGAATTTGCAGGAAGTGAAAAGAATGAATTTATTCAACCTAAAGTTATCTCTATTTCCTTTGCATGGATGAGCTATAACATATCAATTACATGTTCAAGACTTCAGAAATACAAATGGTGTTTAAAATTGGATGATTATTCCATTATATCAGTTTGAACATGTTATGCAGATACCCACATAATGTGTATGTCTCATATAAAGATGATAATTGAAACCTATTCATTTTTTTTTCACTTATGAGGGTGCAATAGAAGGATGCTGAAGTGATAGCTTCATTGTTTTATACAATCAATAGCATTGCAATTGCCGTGATTTTTTTTTTTCCCTTTATGTGAGAAACTAACAGTATTGAGCTTTTTCAACTGATTAATTATTATCTCATAAAATTAGTAATGTTCGTTCATGGTTTACAAGAATGCTATCAATTAACTAGGGTACAACCAACGATCAATAAACTGAAAGTAAGCATACCTTATACTCTCACTGAACAACAGAATGCCCCATATAGCCCAAAATCCTGAAACAAAGCCGAGAATTATACCAATATAGAATCCAAGCATCTCGGAATCAAATTCGTCATCTTCAACGGGCAGTTTGGTGGAGTATGTTTCGTTCCCTCTGCATTCTTCAAGAGGAGGCCCACAGAGACCAGGATTGCCGATGTATATGGATGGATCATCAAGTGTCTGAAGCTGGTGGCCCGTGGGGATTCTTCCGGACAGATTGTTGTGAGACAGGTTCAAGTCACTCAAGTAAGTCAAAAGAGAGGCTTGAAGGAATCAAACTGAAAATATTGTTTCTTGACAAGTCAAGAGACTCCAACAATTCCAACTGACCGATGTTTTCTGGGATCTTCCCTGTCAAGTTGTTACCTGAAAAATTCAAGTTCTGCAGTCCATGGAGATTCACTATTTCAGGAGGAAGACATCCTGACAAATTATTATCTGAAAGATCAATGCTTGCCACATACTGAAGATTCTTGCTGTACTCTCTCTCCCTTCCTTTGATCACCAACAACAAGCTATCGGAGTATCCTGAAGGACCATTATTATTGAGACTACTTTCTACAGCACCTTGAAGAACAACCAACATGCGTTCATTGGGCGGTGTGTTAAGGTCATTGCAGTGATGTTAGCCAAACTACTTGGTATAGTTCCCGATAACTTGTTACTGGCGAGGTCCAATATGTGAAGGGAAGTGAGAAGAGATAGCTGTCGAGGAATGCCGCCGTAAAACATGTTTGATCTTAACCGGAGAATCCTTAGAAATGGCAACGATTCACCAATCCAGGTTGGTATCTCTCCGGAGAGTTTGTTGTCACCGACATCAAAAGTTATCAAGCGAGTGCAACTTCTTAAAGCCATCGGTAACTCTCCATGGAAAGAGTTGTTATTCAAATGCAGTAATTGGAGCCAACTAAGTGTTCCCATGCTGCTTGGAATTCCTCCGTGTAGCTTGTTGTTTGCCAAATCTAAGCCAGACAAAGTTCCCATATCAGCCCAGCATTCTGGAAGCTCACCAGAAATGAAATTGCCAGAGAGATCTATGGCAAACATATCACTGTAATGGCATATGGAGGCAGGGATTGTGCCGTTGAGCAGGTTGTCACTGATAAACAAATGAGAGAAAGTAGGCATTGGCTGACCAAGGAGTGGAAAAATAGCTCCCGAAAATGAATTTCTAGAGAAATCTATGTACTCGATGCTAGCAGGCAAGGCAGGTAATGCTCCCTCACATTTGTTGAAACTGAGATCAATGTTTGACATGCTAGCATATTTCAATCTTCCCGGGACCTCGCCGGTAATCTGATTGTGAGAAAGATCCAAGAGAAAGATGTGATGTAAATAGTTCCAAATCCAATCCGGAGCTGTGTCATTGATCTCGGCATATGATAAGTCCAGTACGTTGTACTCCCTCTGTTTCTGCAGCCATAGAGGAAATTTCAGCCCCAGCCGGCAGCGCCGCAGGCCGATGAGTTTTAAACTAAATGGCGGTTCCCACTCAGAACTCATATTCATCAAAAAGGAGTTCGACCCCAAGCTCAGGTACGCAAGCTTTGAAAGTCTGAAAATGAACTTCTGAACAATCCCGGTGAGTGAATTATATAAAACATCAAGCAGAGTAAGATCAGAGAGCTGCCCAATACTCTCTAGAAGAGTTCCATTCAGCATGTTATGGTTCAGAAAGAGATTTCTCAATGTAGGTATGTTTCCTATGGATGCAGGAATTGAGCCTTGAAGCAAGTTGTTGCCAAGATCAAGAACAATCAGCTTCTTCAACTTCTCTAACCAATCTGACAAGATGCCTGCCAAATTATTCCCTCTAAAGTTCAAAACCTCTAGACTATCTCCAGCACATCCAGATGAAATTTCTGCTAAAGCAGACACATCATCGGTGATGTTGTTAGATGATAAGTCCAGAACCCTCAGACTGCAGAGTTTTCTAATGGATCGTGGGATAGGCCCAAGCAGTTCATTCTTTCCGAGTTTAATGATTTCAAGAGAAGTCAAGTTGGCAAAAGTATCAGGTATAGAACCTTGGAAGTGATTGAATTGGAGGTTAAGATACTCAAGGTTGCTCATGTTGAACAACCAGTTTGGAATCCTGGAATTGAATTGGTTGTTGGAAAGATCGAGAGTAACAAGAGATGTGAGATTGTGAAATGAGAGAAATGTGGGCATTGCTCTAAGCAGACAATTAGGGAGATATAATGCCGATAGAGAGCGAATCATATTAATTGCATGAAACCAATCATCAATCCTTGCAAGGTTCACTGAATTCATATCAAGATATACTTAGCGAAGAAAGACGAGAGAGCCATTCAAGATCATTGGTGTATAAAGTATACAAAGAATAGAATGAGTTCAGGTCGAGGTACCGTAAACTGGAGAGCTTCCCAAGCTGAGGAGGTATCCTCCCACTGAAACCGGCATTTGAGAGATTGAGGTAGTTGAGGCCCCGAATTGAACCGATAAATTCCGGTATGTCAATCCCTCCAAAATCATTGTAGCTAAAGTCCAAGTAATTCAGATACTTCAAACCAAGCAATGAAACCTTGATCAATCCCTCCAAAATCATTGTAGCTAAAGTCCAAGTAATTCAGATACTTCAAACCAAGCAATGAAACCTTGATTTCACCACCGAGACACCAAGTGGTACTAGGACCATCGAAGAGTTGCCGGTATCCAAGGTCTATGCTAACAACATGCTTGGTTTCAATGTTGCAGCTCACTCCTCTCCAGTTGCAGCAATCTCCTCCTTCCCATGAAGAGAGAAGGCTATGAGGATCTCTCAGACCACCTTTGAACTCAAGTAATGCTCTTCTCTCATTCTCCAAGCAGCTAAGTTTTGATTCTCCAATGCAGAGTGCCAAGCATAGAAGGCCAAGCAGGAAAACAATTTGAGTAGTATGAGGTTCCATTAAGCACTTAATAATTTATTCTTAGCAATACTCAAACAAATAGCTGATCTCCAAGAATGCTTGAATACCTTCTTGCTGTATATCTTGAAAATATATAGTAACAGAGTATCTCTTCAAAAGAAGTATGAAATGACACCAACACCATTGAAGAAACTGCTTGTTCACGGCATTGTCAGTTTGAGTTTACTAGAATATCAGATTCAGAGTAATGTGTTTTATAATCAGGAATGACCTTTCTTTCTTGATTGGATTTGATGTATGGCAAATAAAAACCAATAAGACTGAGTTCATTCCTGATTATAAAAATATGTACTGTGAATCTGATATTCTAATATAATCAAACTGACAATAACAAGAACATTTAGTTTCTTCAATAGGAGTTGTTGTGATTTGATGTCTGACCAATATGTCTCAATGTATGGCTCATTTGTTGTTTCTAGGAAGTTGCAGTTATATAAATTTTGCTGTCATCATTAGACTTGAATCCAGAGAGAGGATCAAAGGAATATTTGGAATAGTTAAAAAATGAACTGATTGCCCGATTATGGATATTTTTTTTATAGATTGTGAATAAATCAATAGTTTATTTATCATAAGTACTTTTTAGAATGTCTCATTGCATTTACTGTAAATTATGAATGTCATAAAGCTGCATTTCTTGGAAATACTTCAAATGTACATGTTTAAGACTACAAAAGAAGGTAAACTGAAGAACTTCATACTTAATATTCATCCTCCTCTTCATTTCTGTCCATCTTTTTCATGAATGCTGGAATCAACCAACCAAACAACCGATCAATAAACTCGAAGTAAGCAAATCTTAAACTCTCGATGAAAAGCAGAGTGCCACATACAGTCCAAACTCCTGCAACAAACCCAATACTTATACCGATATAGAATTCAAACATATCAGACTTAATTTCATCATCTTCAACAGGTTGTGCGGTAGAGTATGTCTCATTCTCCTTGCAAGATTCAAGTGGAGACCCGCAGAGACCGGGATTGCCAGTATATATTGATGGATCATCAAGTGTCTGAAGCTGGTAGCCTGTAGGGATTTTTCCTGAAAAATTATTGTAAGACAGGTTCAAGTAACTCAAGGAAGTCAAAAGAGAAATGCTTGAAGGAATTGAACCGAAAAGTTTGTTTCTTGACAAGTCCAGAGACTCCAACAATTCCAACTGACCAATGTCTACCGGAATCTTCCCTGTCAACTTGTTACCAGAAAAATTCAAGTTCTGCAGACCATGGAGATTCACTAATTCTTGGGGAATACTTCCAGACAAATTATTATCCGAAAAGTCTATGCTTGCCACATACTGAAGTGTTTTCGTGTACTCCATCTCCCTCCCTTTGATTACTAGTAACAAGCTATCCATATAACCAGAAGGACCAAAGTTATTGAGGCTACTTTCTACAGCACCTTGTAGAACTTCTGTCATTCGTTCTCCCGGCTTGTGTGTCTGTGCCATTGCAGTGAGGTTACCGAAACTAGGTGGTATGGTTCCTGACAGGTGGTTTTTCGAAGGTCAAGTATCTGAAGAGAAGTGGGAAGAGATAACTGTGGAGGAATGTAGCCATGAAGCATGTTTGATCGCAACGGAGAATCCTCAAAAATGGCAGTGATTCACCAATCCAAGCGGTATCTCTCCAAAGAATCTGTTGTCACCGAGATCAAGGGTTACCAAGCGAGTGCAACTTCCCAAGGCCGTAGGTAGCTCTCCAATAAAGGAATTGTTGTCCAAATGCAGTGATTGTAGCCAACTAAGAGCTCTAATGCTGCTTGGAATTTCTCCAGATAGATTGTTGTTTGCCAAGTCTATGGCTGCCAATGATGCAAGATCACCCAAACATCCCGGAAGTTCGCCGGACAGGAGATTGTTTGACAGATCAATGACATATAACTCTGTGTAATCACATAAGGATGCAGGAATTGTACCACGGATGAGATTGTTTGAAAGATACAAATGGGACCAAAGAGGCGATGGTCCACTGAAGAAGGGAAGCAGATTTCCCGAAAATGAGTTACTAGAAAAATCCAGGTACTCCATATTTTCAGGCACAGGGGGCAATGGACCATCAAATTTGTTGAAACTCAAATCAAGAACTGGCATACTACTGAACTTCAAAGTTGCAGGGATCTTTCCAGCAATCTGATTATGAGACAGATGAAGCATAAAAACTTCTCCAGACAAGGTCCACAACCAGTCAGGCACAATGTCATCAATCTCTGTATAAGACAAGTCCAAGACAACATAATTCTTTTGTGTTCGGAGCCACGGAGGAAACTTGGGGCCGACTTTGCAATGGCTGAGACCGATTATTCTCAGTACGAATGGAGGAATCCAGTCTAAGCTCATGTTAATCACCAAGGAGTTTGAAGCCAAGCTCAAGTGCTCCAACTTTGAAAGATTCACAAAGTGAACTTCAGAAATAACTCCAGACAGTGAATTATAAGAAACATCAAGCAATTTAAGCTCTGAAAGAAGCCCGACACTCTCTGGAAGAGTTCCATTCAACATGTTATGGCTCAGAAAAAGACTTCTCAATGTAGATATGTTTCCGATGGATGCTGGAATAGAGCCTCGAAGCAAGTTGTTGCCAAGATCAAGAAAAGTCAGCATCTTCAACTTCTCTAACCAATCTGACAAGTTGCTAGCCAATTTATTGTTTCTGAAGTTCAAAACCTCCAGACTATCTCCAGCACATCCAGATGAAACTTCTGCTAATGCGGATACATCATCTGTAATGTTATTAGAGGATAAGTCCAGAGTCCTCAGATTGCAGAGTTTCCCGATGGAATTTGGTAGAGGCCCAATCAATCTATTCTTCGCAAGCTGCATGACCTCAAGAGAAGTCATGTTGGCAAAAGCATCAGGTATAGAACCATGAAATTGATTGAACTGGAGGTTAAGATACTCAAGGTTGCTCATGTTGAACAGCCAGTTGGGAAGCCTGGAAGTGAATTGATTGTTGGAAAGATCAAGGGTCACAAGAGATGTTAAATTGACAAACGAGAGGGATGTAGTTATCTCTTTAAGCTGACAATTTGACAGACACAATACTGACAGAGAGGGAAGAACATTAATTGCAGGAAACCAATCATGTGTGTTTGAAAGGTTCACTGAATTCATATCAAGATATTGCACTGAAGAAAGATGAGAGAGCCATTCAAGATCATCTGCATATAAAGTCTGCAAAGAGTAGAAAGAGTTCAGGTCGAGGTACCTTAAACTTGAGAGATTCCCAAGCTGCGGAGGTATCATCCCACTGAAACCAGCATTTGAGAGGTTAAGGTAGCTGAGGTCTGGTATTGAACCGATGAACTCCGGGATACGGATACCTCTGAAATCATTGAAGCTAAGGTCCAAGTAATTCAGATACTTCAAGCCAAGCAAAGAAGCATTGATGTCACCACCAAGACGCCAAGCAGTACTAGGACCATCAAAGAGATGCCGATATCTAAGGTCTATGCGAACAACATTCTTGGTCTCATTGTTGCAGCCAACTCCTCTCCAGTTACAGCAATCTCCACCTTCCCATGAAGCCAGAAGGTTACGAGGATCGCTGAGACCACCTTTGAACTCAAGTAATGCTCTTCTCTCGCTCTCCACACAGCTAAGATTTTTCCCTTCAATGCTGAGGATAGAGCTCAGAAATCCAAGCAGAAAAATAAATTGAGGAGAATTGAAGAAGAGGAAGAACATCATATGAAGTTGCATTGCCTCACAATGGATCATCAACAAATACTCAATTCTTTATTCTAGCAGGGTTTAAGTAGTCAACTGAATAGCTGGTGAAGATAACTGACTTTCAAGGATTTTTTAGGAAGACTTTCACACCATATATATTGAAAATTTTAAGCCACCACAATTGAAGCAAGACTTTTCTTTCTTGATGGATTTGACGCCATTAACTGCAACTTGCTATTATCTGTTAAACAAATGTGGGTCTGAACATATCAATCTGAGTCTCACTTTTTCATTTTTCCTGTTTCACATTTGAAACCAATTCTTCCGAATTAGTTTCATTCTAGAAAGCATGAAAATGATAAGAGTGCAGGGTAGTTGTCGTCCCTTCATCTTTCGATGTTCAACAGTCCATGATATCCATTCTCAAGACTTTGCTTTTTTCATACACTATCTGCTATAGTGCCTCAATTTTAACACCTGAATCAAAGATTGTGAAGGCTCCCCATTTGTGTGTGTGCATGTGTGTGCGCGTGTCCGCGTGCTTGTTTTCTTGGTTTGCATTTGTTCAGAAGTTTTTTCATGTTTTTTGCAGGAAAATTTGGGAGAGAGATTGATGATTACTGCAGATATATATAATGCTGATTCAAACAATGAAAGGCATAAAAGCTAAAGGTGAGCATCTAGTTAAAAATTACTGCAGATATATATAATGTCACTAGAGAATTGGCGACCAGGAATACAAGTTGAGCTGGATTGGAGAAGAGGAGAAAGAAACTTCATATGGAGTTCCATTAGTCAACAATATATTCTAGGAATGATTGACTGGTCAATTGGAAAAATGAAACAGATAGTTGACTATTACGGATGCTTGGAAGACCTTCCACCTCCCAGTATAAAATTCTAAACTGACAGTGACCAAAGGAAAATGATTTTGTTTCCTTGCATTAGAGATGATACCATGTAGTCACTGAAGAGTGGATGTTGACCAAGCATGGATATTCATATGAAGATTGATTAGCTATTCTTAATAAGACTGTGAACATTAAAATCAATCTTGGACATTTCTTTATTGAGATCTCAAAGCGTGATTGACAAGAAAACTAAATTCGCTGGACAATAGTAAGAAAGTTGATTATTGTTGTACTAACTATTGTTTTGTTCTGTTTTTTTTTTTTTTTTTAATTTTTCGGATAGAAGTGGATAAACCACATGTGCATTCAAGATAAGAGATTCATGCAACTTTCAGAGCTTTAAAGAACAAGTGAATAAAATAAGAATGAAACAACAAATGGCACAATCATGGAGATAGAAATGGTAGAACAAGCCTATAGAGAATGTGCAACACTTTCCATTCTTCTTTTCATTCTTTTTTCTTGTTAAAGTTTTTTTTTTTTTTACTGGTTTTCCTGGGCACCTTCAACCGAGTTCTCTCCTCTTTGTTTACATGCAAACATCGATGATATTGGTTGGGTCAATTGTATCCTAAGAGAGAAAACAAGTTGTGATCTTTGCACTGGGGATAAAATTAGTCTTAAGGCAGTGCTCTTGCACACTTCAGTCCCAAGATTGGGAAATCTTCTTTTTTTTTCTCTTTTATTTTCTTTAATTAGAGCATTATAATAGTTTATTTCTAACATGTTAGATATAAAAAGATCTATGCCATAATTTGGTTCAACATTTATAACTTGATTGGAACTACACTTAGGCTATAAGATGACTAAAAATAACCTTATACAACTTTAATTTCTCAGTATGATCACTTAAAATCTTGCTTCAGATTCCTATTCTTCCATGTTAAGCTTGATATGATATTTTTCATTCTTGCATGGGTTCTATTTTTTTGTGCGAATAAGTGACAATGTAGCAATGGGAATGTTAACATCCTAAATTCAACAAACCTAACGATCATTCAAGGAGTAGAATTGAATTTGGATTACCTAACATCCTTGAAATTCAGGTTCTGAATTAGTCATCAAAATTCAGAGATGTCTGATTAATGAATTTATTAAAAGTGCTCAAATTGTAAAATCCTAAGAGTTGACTATGTCCCACAGCCGAATTTGCAGGAAGTGAAAAGAATGAATTTATTCAACCTAAAGTTATCATGGATGAGCTATAACATATCAATTACATGTTCAAGACTTCAGAAATACAAATGGTGTTTAAAATTGGATGATTATTCCATTATATCAGTTTGAACTTTGAACATGTTATGCAGATACCCACATAATGTGTTTGTCTCATATAAAGATGATAATTGAAAAGTATTCTTCCTTTTTTTTTCACTTATGAGGGTGCAATAGAAGGATGCTGAAGTGATAGCTTCATTGTTTTATACAATCAATAGCATTGCAATTGCCGTGATTTTTTTTCCCTTTATGTGAGGAACTAACAGTATTGAGCTTTTTCAACTGATTAATTATTATCTCATAAAATTAGTAATGTTCGTCCATGGTTTACAAGAATGCTATCAATTAACTAGGGTACAACCAACGATCAATAAACTGAAAGTAAGCATACCATATACTCTCACTGAACAACAGAATGCCCCATATAGCCCAAAATCCTGAAACAAACCCGAGAATTATACCAATATAGAATCCAAGCATCTCGGAATCAAATTCGTCATCTTCAACGGGCAGTTTGTTGGAGTATGTTTCGTTCCCTTTGCATTCTTCAAGAGGAGGCCCGCAGAGACCGGGATTTCCGATGTATATGGATGGATCATCAAGTGTCTGAAGCTGGTGGCCCATGGGGATTCTTCCGGACAGATTGTTGTGAGACAGGTTCAAGTGACTCAAGTAAGTCAAAAGAGAGAGGTCTGAAGGAATCGAACCAAAAATATTGTTTCTTGACAAGTCGAGAGACTCCAACAATTCCAACCGACCGATGTTTTCTGGGATCTTCCCTGTCAAGTTGTTACCTGAAAAATTCAAGTTCTGCAGTCCATGGAGATTCACTATTTCATGAGGAAGACTTCCTGACAAATTATTATCTGAAAGGTCAATGCTTGCCATATAATGAAGATTCTTGCTGTACTCTATCCCCCTTCCTTTGATCACCAAGAACAAGCTATCTGAGTATCCTGAAGGACCATAATTATTGAGACTACTTTCTACAGCACCTTGAACAACAACCAACACGCGTTCATTGGGCTTGTGTGTTAAGGTCATTGCAGTGATGTTACCCAAACTACACGGTACAGTTCCTGATAACTTGTTACCAGCAAGATCCAATATCTGAAGGGAAGTGAGAAGTGATAGCTGTCGAGGAATGCCGCCATAAAACATGTTTGATCGCAATCGAAGAATCCTCAGAAATGGCAGTGACTCGCCTATCCAAGTTGGTATCTCTCCGGAGAGTCTGTTTTCACCGACATCAAAAGTTACCAAGCGATTGCAACTTCTCAAAGCAATAGGTAGCTCTCCATGGAAGGAATTGTTGTCCAAATGCAGTGATTGTAGCCAACTAAAAGCTCCAATGCTGCTTGGAATTTCTCCAGATAGATTGTTGTTTTCCAAGTTCATGGCTGCCAATGATGCAAGATCACCCAAACATCCCGGAAGTTCACCGGACAGGAGATTGTTTGACAGATCAATGGCATATAACTCTGTGTAATAACATAAGGATGCAGGAATTGTACCATTGATGAGATTGTTTGAAAGATACAAATGAGACCAAAGAGGTGATGGTCCACTGAAGAATGGAAGTAGATTTCCCGAAAATGAGTTACTAGAAAAATCCAGGTACTCCATATTTTCAGGCACAGGGGGCAATGGACCATCAAATTTGTTGAAACTCAAATCAAGAACTGGCATACTGCTGAACTTCAAAGTTGCAGGGATCTTTCCAGCAATCTGATTATGAGACAGATCAAGCATAAAAACTTCTCCAGACAAGGTCCACAACCAGTCAGGCACAGTATCATCAATCTCTGTATAAGACAAGTCCAAGACAACATAATTCTTCTGAGTTTGGAGCCATGGGGGAAACCTGGGGCCGACTTTACAGCCGCTCAGACCGATTAGTCTCAGTCTGAACTGAGGAATCCAGTCTGAGCTCATATTAATCACCAAGAAGTTTGAAGCCAAGCTCAAGTGCTCCAACCTCGAAAGATTCACAAAGTGGGCTTCAGAAACAACTCGGGACAGTGAATTATAAGAAACATCAAGCAATCTAAGCTCTGAGAGAAGACCGACACTCGCTGGAAGAGTTAAATTCAACATGTTATGGCTCAGAAAAAGACTTCTCAATGTAGATATGTTTCCGATGGACGCTGGAATAGAGCCTCGAAGCAAGTTGTTGCCAAGATCAAGAAAAGTCAGCATCTTCAACTTCTCTAACCAATCTGACAAGTTGCCTGCCAAATTATTTCTTCTGAAGTTCAAAATCTCCAGACTATCTCCTGCACATCCAGATGAAATTTCTGCTAATGCAGACACATCATCTGTAATGTTATTAGAGGATAAGTCCAGAGTCCTCAGACTGCAGAGTTTTCCAATGGATCTTGGGATAGGCCCGAGCAGTTCATTCTTTCCGAGTTTAATGATTTCAAGAGAAGTCAAGTTGGCAAAAGTATCAGGTATAGAACCTTGGAAGTGATTGAATTGGAGGTTAAGATACTCAAGGTTGCTCATGTTGAACAGCCAGTTGGGAAGCCTGGAAGTGAATTGATTGTTGGAAAGATCAAGGGTCACAAGAGATGTTAAATTGACAAACGAGAGGGATGTAGTCATTTCTTTAAGCTGACAATTTGACAGGCGCAATACTGATAGAGAGGGAAGAACATTAATTGCACGAAACCAATCATGTGTGTTTGAAAGGTTCACTGAATTCATATCAAGATATTGCAATGAAGAAAGATGAGAGAGCCATTCAAGATCATCTGCATATAAAGTAAACAAAGAATAGAAAGAGTTCAGGTCGAGGTACCGTAAACTTGAGAGATTCCCAAGATGTGAAGGTATCATCCCACTGAAACCAGCATTTGAGAGGTTAAGGTAGCTGAGTCCTTGTATTGAACCGATGAACTCCGGGATACGGATACCTCTGAAATCATTGAAGCTGAGGTCCAAGTAGTTCAGATACTTCAAGCCAAGCAAAGAAGCATTGATGTCACCACCGAGATGCCAAGCAGTATTAGGACCATCGAAGAGATGCCGATATCTAAGGTCTATGCGAACAACATTCTTGGTCTCATTGTTGCAGCTCACTCCTCTCCAATTACAGCAATCTCCACCTTCCCATGAAGCCAGAAGGTTATGAGGATCTCTGAGACCACCTTTGAACTCAAGTAATGCTCTTCTCTCGCTCTCCACACAGTTAAGATTTTGCCCTTCAATGCAGAGGATAGAGCTTAGAAATCCAAGCAGAAAAATAAATTGAGGAGAAATGGCGAAGAGGATGAACCTCATATGAAGTTGCATAGCCTCACAATGGGTCATCAACAAATGCTCAACTCTTTATTCTAGCAAGGTTTAAGTATTCAATGGAATAGCTGATAAAGATAACTGACTTCCAAAGTTTTTTTGCAAGACTAGTTTCACACCACATATATTGAAGACTTTTCTTTCTTGATGGATTTGATGCCATTACCTGCAACTTACTTACTATCTGTTAAACAAATGTGGGGCTGAGCATATCAATCTGAGTCTCAATTTTTCTTGCATTAGAGCCACATGTCTAACATTTCAAAAAAAAAAAAAAAAAGTGAAGGCACAGAACACCTTGAGTTCTTAATTTGAACAGTTAACTCACTTTTATCTCAATGAATCTGTGTTTAGAATAAGCAAATAATACGGTGTATGTTGTTTATAAAGATGGTAATCAAAATATGTGTTCAGACACATGTTACAGTAACAGTATAAAAAAAAGGGAACAGAAACCAAAGAGTTCAGATTTTTCATTCATGTTCACCATCTTGCAGGTTTTGTGCTTTTGTGCCATAGTATGTCTTATTGCCCACAGAGATCAGGATTGCTGACGTAATTGGTTGAATCATCAAGTGTCTGTAGTTGGTCGCCTGTGGAGATTCTCCCGGAGATATTGTCATAAGGCAGATTTAAGTGAATCTAAGAAGTCTAGAACGACATGCTTGAAGGAATCCAACTGAAAGGATTGTTTATTAAGTCCAGAGACTCCAACCAATTCACTTGATCAATTTTTCTTGAGAAGTTCCATCAAGATCTTCACTGGCTTTCTTCCCTTTCTGCTCTTTAAAGTAATTGACAAGTCCACAATAGGTTGAAATACACATCAGTGGCGAGCTGAATAATGAGCTCTCTCACTTCTAACTATATATATATATATATATATTCAGTGCAAACACAGTTCATATTCAATTTAATTCTTCTCAAATTAATTAGTATCTGGAGCTAGTGTTCTTGTTGTGTTTTGAAAATTAATTTTCACCTCTAATCCCACCCCAAAACTTTTAAAACCTTTTTCTTTTTTTTTTTGTGTTTCACATTTGAAACCAATTCTTCCGAATTAGTTTCATTCTAGAAAGCATGAAAATGATAAGAGGGCAGGATAGTTATCGTCCCTTCATATTTCAATGTTCAACAGTATGTGTGTGTGTGTGTGTGTGTGTACGTGCATGAGCTTGCGCCTGTTTTCTTGGTTTGCATTTGGTCAGAAGTATTTAAAAATTACTGCAGAAATATATAATGTCACTAGAGAATTGGGGACCAGGAGTACAAGTTGAGCTGGATTGGAGAAGAGGAGAAACTTCATATGGAGTTCCATTAGTCAACAATATATTCTAGGAATGACTGGGTAGTCAATTGGAAAAATGAAACAAATGGTTGACTCTTAAGGTTGCCTGGAAGACCTTCACACCTCCCAGTATAAAATTCTAAAACTGATAGTTACCAAAGGAAAATGTTTTACTAGAAGTGTCAACATGAATTTTAGTCGTCAAAATTTAGAGATGTCTGATTAATGAATTTACTAAAAGTGCTCAAATCATAAAATCCTAAAGGTGACTATATTCCGCAAAGCCGAATTTTGCAGGAAGTCAAAATAATGAATTTATTCAACCTAAAGTTATCTCTATTTCCTTTGCATGTGGATGAGCTACAACATATCAATTACATGTTCAAGACTTCAGAAATACAAATGGTGTTTAAAATTGGATGATTATTCCATTATATCTGTTTGAACATGTTAGGCAGATACCCACATAATGTGTATGTCTCATATAAATATGATAATTGAAAACTATTAATTTTTTTTCCGCTTATGAGTGTGCATTAGAAGGATGTTGAAGTGATAGATTCATTGTTTTATACAATCAATAACATTGCAATTGCCGTGATTTTTCTTTCTTTTTTTTCCTTTATGTGAGAAACTAACAGTATTAAGCTTTTTCAACTGATTAATTATTATTTCATCAAACTAGTAATGTTCGTCCACGGTTTACAAGAATATTATCAATTAACTAGGGAACAATCAATGACCAATAAACTGAAAGTAAGCATACCTTATACTCTCACTGAACAACAGAATGCCCCATATAGCCCAAAATCCTGAAACAAACCCGAGAATTATACCAATATAGAATCCAAGCATCTCGGAATCAAATTCGTCATCTTCAACAGCCAGTTAACAAGTCAATCTCCATATGAAATGTAGTAGCATTCATCAGACAATTCTTGAAAGACCGGCATCTCAAATGTTGAATTCTTGCCCACCAATCATCGTCACTGTGAACAACTGAACACCAAGAACTTGACTCTGATGGCCATGCATAACTTCTACTCATACCTCCCATTCTATGTGAACACAAGAAAATTTATAGACATCAATTCATTTGCCATGGTCACATAAATCACAGATCAAGAATCATTGCCCTGGCCCACTTTGAGATCAGACTCTGATTAAGAATTGAATTCCGACGTTAAACAGCAGAACAAGTTTTCCAAGAACGTTTAATAGGAATGACTGGGTGGTCAATTGGAAAAATGAAACAAATAGTTGTTGACTCTTAAGGATGCTTGGAAGACCTTCACACCTCCCAGTATAAAATTCTAAAACTGATAGTGACCAAAGGACAATGTTTAACTAGAAAAGAAGGTTCAGAATAGTGCACATATGAAATCAGGAATTGACTTGTCTTACTTGATTGGATTTGATGCAATGGCCTGATCTTATTTCCTAGCATTAGAGATGATAATTGAACATTGGTTAGTTTTTGGCATATGATACCATGTAGGCACGGCAGAGTGGATGTTGACCAAGCATGGATATTCATATGAAGATTGATTAGATATTCTTAATAAGACTGTCAACATTAAAATCAATCTTGGACATTTCTTTATAGAGATCTCAAAGCGTGATTGACAAGAAAACTAAATTCACTAATTCACTAGACAATGATAAGAAAGTTGACTCTTGTTGTACAAACTATTGTTTTTTTTTTTGGATAGAAGTGGATAAACCACAAGTGCATCAAGATAAGAGTTTCATGCAACTTTCAGAGCTAGTGAATAAAATAAGAATGAAACAACAAATGGCACAGTCATGGAGATAGAAATGGTAGAACAAGGCTATAGAGAATGTGCAACTTCTCATATTTGTCTTTCTTCTCACAAGGCATCCACTTCACAGTTGCCTGCTTTTTGATGAAGTTAATATTCTGTATTATTTATTTTTCTGCAGTCTTTGCATTTTAGAAATTTTGCTGTTCGTGGCTGCACTAACCCAATTCAAGAAAAGATAATTGATACATATAATCAGGTGAAGATGTGATGTGCATTCATTACATTCAACCACATGACAAGTCTGATCTTTTATAGCTAAGGTAACTTCAACCAAGAAAGGAAAAGTTGATTTATCTACAATCTCAAATAAAAGGAAAAAAAAAAGTATTTTGTGCTTATCATGTGGATTTCATTAGAGAAGCATATCATGAATATTGCACATTAAGAATCAAGAATTGACTCTCTTTCTCATTGAGCATGATGGTAACTGCAGAATATCACACATTTTGGTTTTCTTGATCTTTGGTTGGTTTATTTGTTGAACTGGTCACTACAACCATCACCTTTTTTCCATGAAGTTGCATTGCCAACTTCTCCAAAGAAAATGAGGGCCCATTAGAATAATGATAATAATAATCTTGTATCAGTTATGTTGGAAATTCTTGTACATCCAATTACCAAGTTAAACCACAGGCCCCGCAATCTATCCCCTTCATCTCATGGCTCTTTTTCAGACAGTTAAGATGTATCCATTGTGCAACACTTTCCATTCTTCTTCTTTTCATTCTTTTTTCTTGTTAAAGTTTTTTTTTTAACTGGTTTTCCCGGGCACCTTCAACTGAGTTCTCTCCTCTTTGTTTATGTGCAAACATCGATGATCTTGGTGGGTGAATTGAATTCTAAGATAGAAAGATGTCGTCATCTTTGCACTGAGGGTGAATTTGTTCTTTAAGGCAGTGCTCATGTACGCTTCAATCCCAAGCTTGGGATTTCTGTTCTTAATTTAATTTTCTTTACATAGAGCATTATAATAGTTTATTTCTAACATGCTAGATATAAATGATTTATGCCATAAATTGGTTGAACATGTATAGCTTGATTGGAACTACACTTAGGCTATAAAATGACTAAAGATAACCTTATAAAATTATAATTTCTCAGTATGATCACTTAATTGCTTCAGATTCCTGTTCTTCCAAGTCTAACCTTGACATGGTATTTTTCGTTCTTGCATGGGTTCTATTATTTTGTGCGATTAAGCAACAATGTAGCAAGGGGAATGTTAACATCCTACATTCAACAAACCTAACGATCATTCAAGGAGTAGAATTCAATTTGGATTACCAAACATCCTTGAAATTCGGGTTCTGAATTAGTCGTCAAAATTCAGAGATGTCTGATTAATGAATTTACTAAAAGTGCTCAAATCATAAAATCCTAAGAGTTGACTATGTTCCGCAAAGCAGAATTTTGCAGGAAGTGAAAATAATGAATTTATTCAACCTAAAGTTATCTCTATTTCCTTTGCATGTAGATGAGCTATAACATATCAATTACATGTTCAAGACTTCAGAAATACAAATGGTGTTTAAAATTGGATGATTATTCCATTATATCTGTTTGAACATGTTAGGCAGATACCCACATAATGTGATTAAACACAATACATGTATATCTTTATTCAATCTGATTAAACACATTACATGTATATTTATATAGATACAGAGGTATCTATCCATACAGCTCATGTATATATCCATATATGGATATATATGGATATATATGGCTAACACAACCAACGATCAATAAACTGAAAGTAAGCATACCTTATACTCTCACTGAACAACAGAATGCCCCATATAGCCCAAAATCCTGAAACAAACCCGAGAATTATACCAATATAGAATCCAAGCATCTCGGAATCAAATTCGTCATCTTCAACAGGCAGTTTGGTGGAGTATGTTTCGTTCCCTTTGCATTCTTCAAGAGGAGGCCCACAGAGACCGGGATTGCCGATGTATATGGATGGATCATCAAGTGTCTGAAGCTGGTGGCCCGTGGGGATTCTTCCGGACAGATTGTTGTGAGACAGGTTCAAGTGACTCAAGTAAGTCAAAAGAGAGAGGCTTGAAGGAATCGAACTGAAAATATTGTTTCTTGACAAGTCGAGAGACTCCAACAATTCCAACTGACCGATGTTTTCTGGGATCTTCCCTGTCAAGTTGTTACCTGAAAAATTCAAGTTCTGCAGTCCATGGAGATTCACTATTTCATGAGGAAGACTTCCTGACAAATTATTATCTGAAAGATCAATGCTTGCCACATACTGAAGATTCTTGCTGTACTCTATCCCCCTTCCTTTGATCACCAAGATCAAGCTATCTGAGTATCCTGAAGGACCATAATTATCGAGACTACTTTCTACAGCACCTTGAAGAACAACCAACATGCGTTCATTGGGCTTGTGTGTTAAGGTCATTGCAGTGATGTTACCCAAACTACGCGGTATAGTTCCCGATAACTTGTTACTGGCAAGGTCCAATATCTGAAGGGAAGTGAGAAGAGATAGCTGTCGAGGAATGCCGCCATAAAACATGTTTGATCTTAACCGGAGAATCCTTAGAAATGGCAATGATTCACCAATCCAGGTTGGTATCTCTCCGGAGAGTTTGTTGTCACCGACATCAAAAGTTATCAAGCGAGTGCAACTTCTTAAAGCCATCGGTAACTCTCCATGGAAAGAGTTGTCATTCAAATGCAGTACTTGGAGCCAACTAAAAGTTCCCATGCTGCTTGGAATTTCTCCATGGAGCTTGTTGTTTCCCAAATCTAAGCTAGACAAAGATGCGAAGTCAGCCAAGCATTCTGGAAGCTCACCTGATAAGAAATTGCCAGAGAGATCTATGGCAAACATTTCACTGTAATGGCATAAGGAGGCTGGGATTGTGCCATTGAGCAGGTTGTCACTGATAAACAAATGAGAGAAAATAAGCATTGGCTGACCCAGGAGTGGAGAAATAGCTCCCGAAAATGAATTGCTAGAGAAATCTATGTACTCGATGCTAGCAGGCAAGGCAGGTAATGCTCCCTCAAATTTGTTGAAACTGAGATCAATGTTTGACATGCTAGCATATTTCAATCTTCCCGGGACCTCGCCGGTAATCTGATTGTGAGAAAGATCCAAGAGAAAGATGTGATGTAAATAGTTCCAAATCCAATCCGGAGCTGTGTCATTGATCTCGGCATATGATAAGTCCAGTACGTTGTACTCCCTCTGTTTCTGCAGCCATGGAGGAAATTTCGGCCCCAGCCGGCAGCGCCGCAGGCCGATGAGTTTTAAACTAAATGGCGGTTCCCACTCAGAACTCATGTTCATCAAAAAGGAGTTCGACCCCAAGCTCAGGTACGCAAGCTTTGAAAGTCTGTGAAAATGAACTTCTGATACAATCCCGGTGAGTGAATTATATGAAACATCAAGCAGAGTAAGATCAGAGAGCTGCCCAATACTCTCCGGAAGAGTTCCATTCAGCATGTTATGGTTCAGAAAGAGATTTCTCAATGTAGGTATGTTTCCTATGGATGCAGGAATTGAGCCTTGAAGCAAGTTGTTGCCAAGATCAAGAAAAATCAGCTTCTTCAACTTCTCTAACCAATCTGACAAGAAGCCTGCCAAATTATTCCCTCTAAAGTTCAAAACCTCTAGACTATCTCTAGCACATCCAGATGAAATTTCTGCTAAAGCAGACACATCATCGGTGATGTTGTTAGATGATAAGTCCAGAACCCTCAGACTGCAGAGTTTTCTAATGGATCGTGGGATAGGCCCCAGCAGTTCATTCTTTCCGAGTTTAATGATTTCAAGAGAAGTCAAGTTGGAAAAAGTATCAGGTATAGAACCTTGGAAGTGATTGAATTGGAGGTTAAGATACTCAAGGTTGCTCATGTTGAACAACCAGTTTGGAATCCTGGAATTGAATTGGTTGTTGGAAAGATCGAGAGTAACAAGAGATGTGAGATTGTGAAATGAGAGAAATGCGGGCATCGCTTTAAGGAGACAATTAGGGAGATATAATGCTGATAGAGAGCGAATCATATTAATTGCATGAAACCAATCATCAATCCTTGCAAGGTTCACCGAATTCATATCAAGATATCGCAATGAAGAAAGGCGAGAGAGCCATTCAAGATCATCGGTGTATAGAGTATGCAAAGAATAGAATGAGTTCAGGTCGAGGTACCGTAAACTGGAGAGATTCCCAAGCTGAGGAGGTATCCTCCCACTGAAACCGGCATTTGAGAGATTGAGGTAGCTGAGGCCCAGAATTGAACCGATAAATTCCGGTATGTCAATCCCTCCAAAATCATTGTAGCTAAAGTCCAAGTAATTCAGATACTTCAAACCAAGCAATGAAACCTTGATTTCACCACCGAGACGCCAAGTGGTACTAGGACCATCGAAGAGTTGCCAGTATCCAAGGTCTATGCTAACAACATGCTTGGTTTCATTGTTGCAGCTCACTCCTCTCCAGTTGCAGCAATCTCCTCCTTCCCATGAAGAGAGAAGGCTATGAGGATCTCTCAGACCACCTTTGAACTCAAGTAATGCAACTCTCTCACTCTCCCTGCAGCTAAATTTTGATTCTTCAATGCAGACAGTAGAGCTTAGAAATCCAAGCAGAAATACAAGTTGAGCAGAAATGGCGAAGATTCGGATCCTCATTTGAAGTTCCATTGTCCTGCCAAGCTTGTGAGAAAAAGCTAAATTATTTATAGAGCAACATTAACAAGTCAACCTCAAAATGAAATGTAGTAGCATTCATCAGACAATTCTTGAAAGACCGGCACCTCATATGTTGAATTCTTGCCCACCAATCATCATCACTGCCAAGCTTGTGAGCAAACGCTAAATTATTTATAGAGCAACATTAACAAGTCAACCTCAAAATGAAATGTAGTAGCATTCATCAGACAATTCTTGAAAGACCGGCATCTCATATGTTGAATTCTTGCCCACCAATCATCATCACTGTGAACAACTGAACACCAAGAAGTTGAGACTCAGATGGCCATGCATAACTTCTACTCATACCTCCCATTCTATGTGAACACAAGAAAATTTATAGACATCAATTCATTTGCCGTGTTCAAATAAATCATAGATCAAGTATCATTGCCCTAGCCCACTTTGAGATCAGACTCTGATTAAGAATTGAATTCCGATTTAGAAAAGCAGTTTGTGAAGAATTAAAATAAATAGTCCCATGAAACAGGCGAAAACGGTCTTCCAAGGATGTTTAACAGGAATGTGATGCCGTATGTTGAATACAAAGAAAAGATTCTGAACATAAATGTCTTCAATGCATGAAACCGTTATCAGACAGACCTTCGGCAACTTTCTTTCCTTTCTGCTAAAGGCAATTGACAAACCCACTGTAGGATGAAATAGATTCCACCTAATTTGAAATCACAGGTGTGGTCCCCCAAAACATCGGACTGAATCAAAAATCAAGAGTAGAATAAGAAGAAAAAAATGGAGCAAGAACACTGTCGGTCAAAAATTCAAAATATCATTAATTTTCAATAGACCTGTAGAAACCAAATACTAGTCTAGACGGAAAAACATGACCCAACCTAGAATGATGTCGATAGAACAATGTAGACTAGCAGTTTAATTGAAAAGAAGGCAAAATAAAAGAATCTCAGAAGTGGTGGGCACATGTGAAATGTGGCAATGATCCAATTCACATAAACCTCCAACCCAATCGCCTCTCCCAATTTCTCAACCTAAAAAATATGATCCAGAATAGTTTGATATTTAATAAACAATATAGAGTATCAGTTTAAATAAAACAAAAGTAAAATAGAAGAATTCCAGAAGTAGCAACCACATGTGAAATTTGGAGATGATCCAATTCAGTGTCAAGTTGTGTTAACATTGCCATACTGTGCTGATTAGTAACCATAGCAATAAAAAAAAAGCTATTGACACCATGTTAAATGCAGTGCAAACACAACAATAATAAAAAAACAAAAGAAACTAGAAACTCGTTGCTAGATTTAGCAAGTCGAAGATGTATTCATATAAATATCATTGGAAGTTACCACACTCTGAAAAAGATAACAAGATTAAGATAAAGAGGACCTACTAAACTGGAGTAAACACAAGTGATGAGACAGAAATATCCCTAAATTATTAATATTATAATACAACTCTAAATAAACACATATCTACTAGTGTGTTACAAGAATGCCGCTGCCATTCACTTTTTGATTTAATACAGTCCACAATACAGTGACAGATTAACAAAAAGAAAAAATGAACATACACCAACCATTTGAGTTTTTTCAAGTAATTCTTTCATCATGTTACTCCTTCTCTTCATTTCGCAAATGCTGCCAATAACCGATCAATGAAGTCAAAATACGGCTTCCTCAAGGTCTCATAGAGTAACAAAGTTGCCCATACAACCCAACACCCTCCAACAAACCCCATGATAATACCAATATAGAACCCCAGCATGTCTGATTCACATTCATCAGAGAAACCACCACAAACTGGTTGTGTCCCATAGTATGTCTCATTATCGTCACAATTTCAAGAGACGGCCCACAGAGCCTAGGATTCCCAATGTACATGGACGGATCATCAAGTGTTTGAAGTTGATAGCCCATGGGGATTTCCCCGGAGATATTGTTGTAAGATAAATTCAAGTGACTCAAGGAAGTCAAAAATGACATGCTCGAAGGAATTGATCCCAAAAGATTGTTTCTTGATAAATCCAGAGATTCCAACCATTTCAACTGACCAATGTTTTCCGGGATTTCTCCTGAATCCTGCAAACTTGTTACCGGACAAATTCAAGTTCTGCAGTCCATAGAGAATTGCTAATTCACGAGGAATATCTCCAGAGAAATTATTGCTCAAAAGGTCCATGCTTGCCACATACTCGAGATTCTTGCTGTACTCTTACTCCCTTCCTTTTATTACCAGTAGCAAGCTACCCGCATAGCCTAAAGGACCAAAGTTACTGAGACTAGTTTGCACACTGCCTTGTAACACTTCCATCATTCGCTCTTTCGGCTTGTATATATGTCAGTGCCATTGCAGAGAGGTTGCCAAAATTATGCGGTATAAATTCTGATAAATTATTATTAGCAAGATCCAATATCTGAAGAGAAGTGAGAAGACATAATTGAGGAGGAATGTAGCCATGGAACATGTTTGATCGCAATCGAAGAATCCTCAGAAATGGCAGTGACTCACCGATCCAAGTCGGTATCTCTCCGGAGAGTCTGTTGTCAGCAACATCAAAAGTTACAAATATAGTGCAACTTCTCCAAGCAATAGGTAGCTCCCAATGGAAGGAATTGTTGTCCAAATGCAGTAATTGTAGCCAACTAAAAGTTCTAATGCTGCTCAGATTTTCTCCAGATAGATTGTTGTTTGCCAAGTTCATGGCTGCCACTGATGCAAGATCACCCAAACATCCCGGAAGTTCGCTGGACAGGAGATTGTTTGCCAGATCAATGGCATATAACTCCATGTAAAGACATATGGATGCAGGAATTTTGCCACTGATGAGATTGCCTGAAAGAAGCAAATGAGAAAATATCGGCATTCGTTCAATGAATAATGGAAAAAGAGTTCCCGAAAACGAGTTATTAGAGAAATAAAAATATTCCCCGCTAGAAGGAACACTAGGCAAGGGATCATCGAGACGGTTGAAACTCAAATCAAGAACTGAAATACTGCCGAATTTAAAATTTGTCACATTGCCAACAATCTGATTGTGAGAAAGATCCAGCATATAAATCTCTTGAGACAAAGTCCACAACCATTCAGGCACAATATCATCAATCTCTGTATAAGACAAATCCAAGACACCATAATTCTTCTGTGTTCAGAGACACGGAGGAAACTTGGGGCAGACTTTGCAAAGGCTGAGCCTGATTATTCTCAGTCTGAATGGAGGAATCCAATCCGAGCTCATATTGATCACCAATGAGTTTGAAGCCAAGCTCAGCTACTCCAACTTTGAAAGATTCACAAAATGAACTTTGGACGTAACTCCAAACTCCAGAGAGTGAATTATGAGAAACATCAAGCAAAGTGAGCTCCAAGAGACACCCGATGCTCTCTGGAAGAGTTCCATTCAACATATTATGGCTCAGAACAAGTTTTCTCAATGTAGATATGTTTCCTATTGTTAACTGTATAGTAGATGTTAGCTGTACATTAGTTGTCTTCATATCTCTATCTTTATATATATGTGTAACTCTTTTCAAGAAAGGTTAGGTGAATACAATGACTTTATCTCCACTTCACATGGTATCAGAACCTTTAGGGTTTCGAAATTAGGGCTTCGGCCGCCTCAGGTATACGAAGCTAGCCGCCGATCTTACTGACCCGGCCGTTTCCGGCCGCCTCAGGCACAGGTATCTTCTGTGTGCTCACTAGCCGCTGACCTCCTGTTTGCCAGAGTTTGTTGGTGTTGCACCTTATTTGGAGTGGCCCTTTGCTCTCACCGCCGCCGAGGAAGGAAGACCAGCCACCGATCGATTTCCTGCCGGAGTCTGGTGCCCAGCAGTCCCGCGTGTGAGCCCCACGTGCCATCACAACAGCGACTCTTCGTCCTCGCGTGGTGGAATTCCTGCTTCTCTTTGCAATTGACAGGTGGAATTCCAAATCTTTCCTGCACTATGACTGAACACAAACCCTCTATTGTCACGGATGTGGTGCCGGTGATGTCTAAAATCACAGACCATAAGCTAAATGGTTCGAACTACTTGGCGTGGAGTAAGACAGTTCGCCTTTATCTACGAAGTATTGACAAAGATGATCATTTGACTGATGATCCTCCTAAAGATGATTTGAAGCAGCCATGGCTCAGAGAGGATGCTCGCTTGTTCCTTCAAATTCGAAATTCTATTGACAGTGAGGTAATGGGCTTGATTAATCACTGTGAATTTGTTAAAGAATTGATGGAGTATTTGGAATTTCTATACTCTGGAAAAGGGAATCTCTCCCGCATGTATGAGGTTTGCAAAGCATTTTACCGAGTGGAGAAACAAGACCAGTCCCTTATAAACTATTTTATGTCATTCAAGAAGACGTATGAGGAGCTTAATATGTTGCTGCCCTTTAGCCCTGATGTGAAGGTTCAACAAAGCCAACGGGAGCAGATGGCTATCATGAGTTTTCTAGCTGGTCTCTCTCCTGATTTTGAGTCTGCTAAGTCACAAATTCTCTCTGGTTCTGAGATCTCATCTTTACAAGATGTCTTCAGTCGCATTCTCCGCACAGAAAGTACTCCACCCGTCTCTCTAAGTGGTGCTTTGTAGGTCGCAACAACAATTATGTGCCTGGGAGATCAACTAATCATAATGGAAACAAAGGAGGGGGATCACAAGGATTTGAAACTCGAACGCTGGATTCTGGGGTCATTGTGTGCAACTATTGTCGTAAGCCAGGACATACGAAGTTTGAGTGTAGAAAGCTTCAGTACAAAAATCAACAAAAAACACTCGGCCCATGTTGTGCTCACTGAGGATACCTCTGACAAATCAGTCCTTATCTCTGCTGATGAATTTGTCAAGTTCTCACAGTATCAAGAATCACTCAGTCTTAAATCTCCTTACATCCATGCTTATTGTTGATTCAGGTAAACCCAACGCATGTCTTCTTTCCTCATCCTCCAAATGGGTCATTGATTCTGGTGCCACAGATCATATGACAGGTAATTCTAGTCTCTTTTCTACTTTTCAGTCCCACGCTTCCACTTCTACCGTCACTTTAGCTGATGGTTCACCATCTTGTGTTCGTGGGTCTGGCACCATCACTCCTACCCCTATGCTTCCTCTATCGTCTGTTTTACATTTACCTAATTTATCCTTTAATTTGCTCTCTGTTAGCCAACTCACTCGTCATCTTAACTGTTGCATCTCATTTTTCCCCGATCATTGTTTATTTCAGGATCTTATGACGAAGAAGATTATTGGTAAAGGACATGAGTCTGGAGGCCTCTACATTCTTGACACACCACTACCAACTTCTCTTGCTTGCTCAAGTGTCACATCTCCTTTTGAGGCTCATTGTAGATTGGGTCATCCATCTCTCCCTTTGCTCAAGAAGCTTTGTCCACAATATAGTAAGGTGTTTTCATTAGATTGTGAGTCGTGTCAGTTTGCAAAACATCATCGTCTTAGTTCGAGTCCTCGCGTCACCAAACGTGCTAGTGTTCCTTTTGAATTAGTTCATTCTGATGTTTGGGGTCCTTGTCCCATTTTGTCTAAACCTGGTTTTAGGTATTTTGTTACCTTTGTGGATGATCATTCTCGCGTCACTTGGTTATATCTAATGAAAAGTCGTTCGGAGTTGTTTTCTCTGTTTTGTGCCTTTTGTGCTGAGATCAAGAATCAATTTAATGTTTCCATTCGTACTTTGCGAAGTGATAACGCTAAAGAATATAAATCTGCTCTATTTCAATCTTATATGGTTCAGAATGGCATGCTCCATGAAACTTCTTGTGTTGATACCCCATCCCAAAATGGTGTAGCAGAACGAAAAAACCGGCATCTTCTTGAGACTGCACGCGCCCTCTTATTTCAAATGCATGTTCCTAAATCCTTTTGGGCCGATGCAGTTTCTACCGCATGTTTTCTCATTAACCGCATGCCATCCTCTGTTCTTCATGGTGAGATCCCTTACAAAATTCTTTTTCCCCATAAGTCCTTGTTTCCTGTTGGCCCCCGAATATTTGGTAGTACTTGTTTTGTTCGGGATGTTCGTCCGCATGTCACTAAATTAGATCCCAAGTCTTTGAAGTGTATCTTCCTTGGTTACTCGCGTCTTCAGAAAGGTTATCGATGTTATTGTCCCAGTCTTAACAAATACCTTGTCTCCATTGATGTTACCTTCATGGAAGACACACCTTATTTTCCATCTTCCCCTATTCCTGTGTGTCAGGGGGAGGATGATGATTGTTTGGTCTATTCTATCACATCCTCCTCCCCTGTCTCGGAACAAGCTCATGTTCCATCTTCACTTACCCAAGTTTCCCCTCAGAATCAACCTCTTGATTCATGTCCTGCACCTGCTCCTTCGTCATCCGATCCAGTTCCAAGTGATGATCTTCCTCTTGCATTACGCAAAGGTAAGCGCCAATGTAAGAGTATTTATTCTATTTCATCTTTTGTTTCTTATTCCAACTTGTCATCTTCCTCTTGTTCTTTTATTGCTTCCCTTGATTCTATCTCTATTCCTAAAACTGTTCGTGGAGCAATATCTCATCCGGGTTGGCATAATGCAATGATAGAGGAGATGAATGCTTTAGATGACAATGGTACTTGGGACTTGGTCGATTTACCTTCGGGGAAACGGGCTATCGGATGCAAATGGGTGTTCGCAATTAAGGTCCATCCGGATGGGTCTATTGCACGATTGAAAGCCCGTCTTGTTGCTAAGGGCTATGCTCAAACCTATGGAGTGGACTATTCTGACACTTTTTCCCCTGTTGCCAAACTCACATCAGTTCGGCTATTTATCTCCATGGCAGCTACTCATCATTGGCCTTTACATCAACTTGATATCAAGAATGCTTTTCTTCATGGTGATCTTCACGAGGAAGTGTATATGGAGCAACCTCCTGGTTTTGTTGCTCAGGGGGAGTCAGGACGAGTTTGTCGCCTTCGGAAATCTTTATATGGTTTGAAACAAAGTCCTCGAGCTTGGTTTGGAAAATTTAGTCAGGCTGTTGAAAATTTTGGTATGATGAAAAGCAAGTCTGACCATTCTGTGTTCTACAAACAATCAGAAGCTGGTATCATTCTGTTAGTGGTATATGTGGATGACATTGTCATTACTGGAAGTGATAATACGGGAATCTCATCTCTGAAGTCCTTTCTTCATACTCAGTTTCACACGAAGGACTTGGGAGTGTTAAAGTATTTCTTGGGGGTTGAAGTTACAAGGAGTAAAAAAGGTATCTTTCTATCTCAAAGAAAATATGTCCTTGACCTATTAACTGAGACAGGAAAACTGGGAGCAAAACCTTGTAGTACTCCAATGACCCCGAACATGCACCTTACAGGAGATGGGGAACCATTTGAAGATCCTGAGAGATATCGAAGATTGGTTGGGAAGTTGAATTACCTCACCGTGACTCGTCCGGATATTGCATTTTCGGTCAGTGTTGTAAGTCAATTTATGTCATCTCCAACAGTTCATCATTGGGCAGCTTTAGAGCAAATTTTGTGTTATTTGAAAGGAGCACCCGGACGTGGTATCATATATGCAAATCATGGGCACACTCATATTGAATGTTTTTCAGATGCAGATTGGGCAGGGTCTAAAGTGGATAGAAGATCCACTTCAGGTTATTGTATCTTTGTCGGAGGGAATTTGATCTCGTGGAAGAGTAAGAAGCAAAACGTTGTGTCACGATCTAGTGCAGAGTCAGAATATCTGGCTATGGCACAGTCAGTGTGTGAGATAATGTGGATACATCAGCTCTTGACTGAAGTAGGACTTAAAACTCCAGTACCAGCAAAATTGTGGTGTGATAACCAAGTTGCTCTTCATATTGCCTCTAATCCTGTTTTTCATGAGCGAACTAAGCACATTGAAATTGATTGTCATTTTGTTCGTGAGAAAATTCAACAAGGTTTGATCTCTACAGGACAGGATATGTGAAGACTGGAGAACAACTAGGGGATATCTTCACGAAACCTTTAAATGGGATTCGGGTTGATTATCTCTGTAACAAGTTGGGCATGATTAATATCTATGCTCCAACTTGAGGGGGAGTGTTAACTGTATAGTAGATGTTAGTTGTACATTAGCTGTCTTCATATCTCTGTCTTTATATATATGTGTAACTCTTTTCAAGAAAGGTTAGGTGAATACAATGACTTTATCTCCACTTCACACCTACTGATGATGCAATAGAGTCGTGAAGCAAGTTGTTGTCAAGATCAAGAATAGTTAGCATTTTCAACTGTTGTAGCCAATTCGACAAATTGACTGTTGATAAGTGTTCAAATGAGCGTAATTTTATATCACATTTGTATATACTTTGCATGTTATTTTGGGGAAGTTATAGCCCGCAAGTACTCAAAAAGTGTTATTCTTGATAAACAGGGCAAAAATATCGAGCACTGGGAGAAAGTAAGCATTTCAAGGAAAATTGAGACCAATACGAACAAGATTTGGAAAAAGCACCGAGGCATACAGGCCTCCATACGACCCATATGAACCTGGAGAACCACAACCAGGGGTCTCTACAAGCAATCTCCCAGGGCCGTTCACTACACCGTTTGAACTTATACAGGATTTTATACGGCATGTCATACGGCCGTGCGAGGCGACTTGGAGTCTATACGGGCCCGTATACGGCCCGTACGCAGACCCATATATCATAAGTTTTCAGCAAACTGCGGACCCAAGCAGGGGCAAATCGGTAAAACGCACTCTAAAACCCTAGGGGATGTAAAAAGACAAGTAATTAGGGTTTAGAAGGGAGAGAGAAGCTTGGGGGAAAACCAATCTTGATGAGAAGCTTGGAGATTTCATCATCAAGCTATTGGAGGAGAAGAAGGGCAAGACATTGGGGAGGAATCAAATAATCCATTAACGGTGTATGCAATAATTTCTCTTGTTATGAACTTTTTGATTTCTTTCATCTTTGCATTGGATTTGTGCTCTACACTCATGGAGAGCTAATTTTGTAGATACTTGGGTGTTGATGACCCCTTAGATATGGTTTAATTGATGACTACTTTCTATGTATGAATGCTTGGATGAATCTATGTGTCTATTGAATGTTTTAATGTATGTTAATCCTTCTACGTTGCGAGAGCCCAAAGGGATTTTCGTAGTCCATATTGGAGAAGAAGCGAGCGCCTCAACGTGTGTAAATCATCTGTTGAGGATCGGGTGCTATGTAACTGAATTAACCATGAAATATGAATAGTGACAGTGAGTGAATAGTAAATAAACAGTAAATGACACCAGAGATTTAAGGTGGTTAGGCCTTATAATGGCCTACGTCCACCGACGGCAGAGGAGGAATTTCACTATGACAAAAGATGGAGATTACAAAATAGAGAGGCTAATCAAACACCATATGTCTCCCTATATATCTCACAAAGAAAGAAAAGAATTCTCACTTGAGAATTCTTTCTCACTAATCTCACTTTCACAAATCTCTCTAACCTCTGAAGGTTTGGGTGTGTCCTTCTTCAGAAGAAATGAAGCTCCTTTTATAGGCACAAGGAATGGATCAGCATTGAGTAAATGCATGTGTGTAGTCAAGAAAACACATGGCCGCAATAGCTTCAATTTTTGCCTTCTATGAGGTTGCAATTACTGACTGGTTGCAATTGCTGACTTTGTCTAATAAAGACAAAATATCACACCATCTCCAATAGAAGGGATTATGAGTATACCGAGAGCCAGGTACTAAGAAGAGCGAGTCCTTTAAATGTATTATTCTCATAATCCCTCCAAAAATTAGGTTCCCTAAAACATCATCAGTAAGAGCACTAAGATTAGTAATTCACCTTGAGAGAGGGAGTGAAAGCACCTTAAGAATCCTTGGCTAAGAATTTATTAAGCATCATCATAGAGAGTCTCATCCATCAGTTAGAAATCCAAGAGGAAATTAATCACCCAAGTATCATTTTCTCATGATTATTTGACATCAAGAACAATTTAACCCCATTGCTTGTGTTTGCAATTTCTTAATTTAGATTTAGGTTAATCACTCACTCTTGGATCGACTAGATAGTAGACAAGTAGTGCGTACTAATATTTTCATCTCCTTGAGGATCGATAACCCAACTTTTCAAGAGTCCACTATTATTACTTGATTACGACCCATATACTTACGGTTGCATCACATCAAGTTTTTGTAAATTATTGCCTCTAAGAATCAAATTATACAGAGTACCTCCGGCACATCCAAATGAAATAACTGCTATTGCAGATACATCATCACTGATACTATTGGTTGGGTGATCAAGTGTCCTCAGGTTACGGAGTTTTCTTATAGATTGCGGAAAAGGTCCGAGAAATTCATTCTTTCAGAGTTTTCAAGAGAAGAGAAGTTATGTTCGCAAAAGCATCAGGTATAGAACCTTGGAAATGATTGAATTTGAGGTTAAGATGCTCAAGGTTGGTCATGTTGAACAACCAGTTTGGAATCCTGGAATTGAATTGGTTGTTGGAAAGATCAAGAGAAACAAGAGATGTGAGATTGTGAAATGAGAGAAATGTAGGCATCCATTTGAGCTGACATTTGGGCAAGTGTAAAATTGATACAGAGGAAAGCATATTAAGCACATAAAACCAATCATCAGCCTTTGCAAGGTTCACTGAATTCATATCAAGATATCACAATGAAGAAAGACGAGCCATTCAAGATCATCGGCGTATAAAACATACAAAGAATAGAACGAGTTCAGATCGAGGTACCGTAAACTCGAGAGATTCCTGAACTGGGGAGACATTAAAGAGATTAAGGTAGCTGCGTCTGGGCATTAAACCAATGAATTCCGGGATACGACTACATCCAAAATCATTGCAGCTTAGGTCCAACTAATTCAAATACTTCAAGCCAAGTAAAGAAGCATTGACTTCACCTCCAAGACACCAAGCAGTACTAGGACCATCAAAGAGATTATGGTATCCAAGGTCTATGCTAACAACATGCTTGGTTTCATTGTTGCAGCTCACTCCTCTCCATCGACAGCAATCTCCACCCTGCCATGAGAAGAGAAGGCTATGAGGATCTCTAAAACCACCTTTGAACTCAAGTAGTGCTGCTCTCTCACTCTCCCTGCAGCTGAATTTTGATTCTTCAATGCATAATGTTGAGCTTAGAAATCCGAGCAGCAATAAAAGTTGTGCAGAAGTAGCAAGCAGGAGAAACCTCATGTGAAATTCCATCGAACAATGACATACAACCTTCTTTCCTGACAAGAATGTTAACAAAGGCCCAATATTAATTGTAGCAAGTTTAAGAAGTAAACAGCAAGATTGTAAGATGTTGCAGTCATCCTTTTTTTTAAAAAAAGGATATTGCAGTCATCCTCAAATGCTTGGACGATGCAGCAATTAAACACCAAGAAATTCAATCTTTGGATCCTCTTTGCCTTTTATTCATACAAACCCTCATATGCAAACACAAGAAAATGTCTAGGAGACAATTATCTTCACATTGCACACTGCAATTCAAATATATAGACATAATATTTCAACCGTGTTCTAAGATTTGGACTTCGACTTCCAAGGATGCTTAACAGTAATGTGATGCCTTAGGCTGAAATGGTGAAAGACAATTCCTCTTCAAATAAGGAAAGAAAGAGCACACCTCCAGCCACAAAATTCTAACCATAAATGCCATCATTTCATGAATCTCCATGTGACCTTGCAAGTTCCCTTGTCCAATCAAGGTTGAAATACAATTCAATCTTTAGTAACATTGGACACAAACATCGGTTCACTCAAGTATCATCTTTGAATTCTATATCATATGTGTCAGATTATCATGTTGAATTGCAGATTTGTCTAGTCCTTGTAACTCATATATATTTAATGCCTTGCCCCTTATAATCTTAGCCCACTTTATATTCAATTCAATTATTACCTTCTATTGAATTTTTTTCTTGGTTTTATTGATGTCCTTTTCACATATATGTTTTCTGGTCATAATTAGCACAGGATGGATCTCTTAGTGTGTTCTCAGAATACAACCGTGTGGTTTGGGTTATAATGTAAAACTACAGTTTCTTAAAAATTCAATCTCAACAACAAACCAAGATTAACCACGTAAGAAGGCCGATATCACAATAAAGAACACAATGACAAGGAGAAAAAACTGCTGAAGTTAACCATTTCATAACATGTGTTAAAAGTTTAGAAAATCTAATGATCATCAACTATTTATATTTCTTCACTGGTTGAAGCACTACTTCTTCACTGGTTGAAGCACATTGAAGTCAAGGTTTTGAACTGATTTAGCTGTTTAAATTCAAAGAGTACATAGATTGATGATTCTTTATCACATATAGGAAGGCAAAAAAATCTGAAACTTTCAGTTTAGATTGCATGCTTAAGCCAAAAAGACGGAGCTAAAATTATACACAAAATAACCTTTAAAGGTCAGATACAAACGCGTAGTATAAGTTTGCAATATATGATGTTGAAATTTAATTTAAGTACAAGAAAACTATAATAAACAATGCTGAAGTTGTAATTATACTCGTAATTGCAGATAATTTCAAAATTTTCAGTAGAGGAATGCGTTTGTTTCATCTTCATCTTCCTCCTCATCATATATGTCAATCTTTCTTGCAAAAGGAATTTTATCCATCAGCTTGTCAATGAAACGAAAATACGCTTCGCTTGGGCTCTCAGTGAACAACAGAACACCCCATATTGCCCAAAATCCTGTGACAAACCCAAGGGAAATGCCGATATACAATCCGAGCTTTTCAGATTCACATTCATCATCTCCATCACTGCAAGCCAGAATTTTGCTGAAAATTGTTTCATTACTGCCACATTCATCTAGAGGAACTCCACAGAGACCAGGATTGCCCAAGTAAATGGATGGATCATCGAGCGTCTGAAGCTGATATCCTGAAGGTATCCTTCCAGAGAAATTGTTATACGATAGGTTCAAGTGGCTCAATGAAGTCAGAAGAGACATAGACATCGGTATTGAACCCATAAAGTTGTTCATCGATAAATCAAGAGATTCCAACAGCTTCAACTTGCCAACCTCATCTGGAATTTTTCCTGTCAATTTGTTGCCAGACAAATTTAAATTCTGCAATCCATAGAGATCTCCCAATTCTCGAGGAAAATTTCCGGTTAACTGATTGTTTGAAAGATCTATGCTTGCCACATATTGGAGATTTTTACTGTATTCTTGTTCCCTTCCTTTCATGACCACTAGCAAGCTTTCGATGTATCCGGAAGGGCCGTAGTTACTCACACTAGATTTCACAGCAGTTTGCATGTCCTCTAACATGCGCTCGTTCGGTTTGTGCATTTGCACCATCGCTGTGATATTACCCAAACTCGGCGGTATTGTTCCTGACAGACTATTATCGGCAAGGTCCAATATCTGAAGAGAAGTGAGAAGAGATAGTTGTGGTGGAATAATGCCATGAAAGAAATTTGATCGCAACCGGAGAATCCTCAGAAATGGAAGCAATTCACCAATCCAAGCTGGAATCAACCCGGAGAATTCATTTTCACCAAGATCAAGAGTCACCAATGTAGTGCAATTTTGTAATGCTATAGGTAGCTCTCCCTTGAAGTGATTACCACCCAAATGCAGAGTCCTCAGCACAATCAGGCTGCCAATGGTGGCCGGAATTTTACCAGATATGTTGTTGTTTGCCAGATTTAAGGCTGTCAGATATGGCAAATCAGCCCAACATGTTGGAAGTTCTCCTGAAAACCGATTGCTAGAGAGATCAATGACGTAGAATTCAAGGTCTTGGCATATGGATGCGGGAATTGCACCGTTGATGAGATTGTTGGAGAGAAACAGATGAGAGAATATAGGCAACTGATAACCAAAGAACGGAAGAATGTCGCCTGTAAACATATTGTTGGAGAAATCCAAATATTCCATGCTAGAAGGCAAAGCAGGCAACAGGCCCTCAAATTTGTTATTATTCAAATCCAGGATCGAAATACTAGCAAACTCCAAAGTTGAGGGGAGCTTGCCTGAAATCAGATTGTGAGAGAGATCGAGCATCAAAATCTTAGAAGATAGGTTCCATAGCCAATCAGGAGCTACATCTTTAATCTCCGTATTTGACAAATCCAGTACACTGTAATCCTTCTGTGTTTGGAGCCATGAAGGGAACTTAGGGCCGACTTTGCAAAGGCGCAAACCTATTAATTTCAGTTGGAAAGGGGGAAGCCAAGATGAACTCATGCTAATGGAAAGGGAGGTTGAAGCCAAGCTCAATTGTTCAAGTTTTGAAAGGTTGGCAAAGTGAGCATCTGATATGACTCCATCCAGTGAATTGAAAGAGAGATCAAGCAAAATAAGCTCCGAAAGCTGCCCCATACTCTCTGGAAGTGTCCCATTCAAGCCATTATGATTAAGCATAAGATATCTCAATGATGATAGCTTCCCAATCGTTGCTGGAATAGAACCATAGACTGAATTATGGCCAAGATCAAGAGTATCCAATCTCTCAAACTTTGATAACCAATCCGACAAGTTACCAGTCAAATTATTGTTTCTCAAATTCAAGACCTCCAAGCTACGTCCAGCACAACCAGCCGAAATTTCCACCAAAGAGGCCGTGTCTCCACTGATATTATTAGATGACAAATCCAGGGTCCTTAAATTGCAGAGCATGCCGATAGCCAGAGGAATAGACCCAACAAGTTCATTATTTCCCAGCTGAATGACCTCAAGAGAAGACATTTTTGCAAACCCATCAGGTATAGAACCTTGGAATTGATTCAATCGGAGATTAAGATGCTTGAGGCTAGTCATGTTGAAAAGCCAGTTAGGAAGCAGAGAATAGAACTGATTGTTGGATAGATCAAGAGAAACCAGAGATGTGACATTGTGAAATGAGAATGATACAGAGATCTCTTCAAGCTTACAATTAGGCAACTTTAGAACAGACAGATAAGGAATCATATTAATGGCAGGAAACCAATCACCAACATTTTCAAGGTTCACCGAATCCATATCAAGATATTGCAATGAAGAAAGACGAGAGAGCCACTCAAGACTATCAGCATACAGATCATGAAAGTAGTAGAATGAGTTGAGATCAAGGTACCGTAAACTCGAGAGGTTCCCGATATGAGGAGGAATCCTTCCACTGAAACCAGAATTAGAGAGATTAAGGTAGCTGAGCCCCTTCATCAAACCAATGAACTCCGGAACAGCATCACCCCCAAAATCATTAGAGCTGAGATCCAAGTGATTCAGATACTTCAAACTAAGCAAAGAAGGACTAATCTTACCACTGAGATGCCAAGCAGTACTAACACCATCAAAGAGATGCTGGTATCTAAGGTCTAAGCTAACAACATGGTTAGTTTCATTGTTGCAGCTCACTCCTCTCCAGTCACAGCAATCTCCACCTTCCCATGAGGAAAGAAGACTATGAGGATCTTTAAGACCAGCTTTGAACTCAAGAAGTGCTTTTCCCTCACTCTCTATGCATCTAGGGTTTGGCTCTTCAGCGCAGAGAGTTTGTTTGCTAATGAAACAATATAGAGAACCTAAAATCAAGAGAAACCTCACAGAACCAAGAATCTTCATGGTTTCATGAAGAACAAACAGAAGGTTTTCATGCATATATTAAGTCTTAGTGTATATCTCCTACAACGTCAAACAAGAAAATTTCTATCGATGAAGTAATTGTTGCAATTCTTACCTTTAGCTTTGATCATTGGGAAGGAAATTTTAAACTCTAATGTCATGCTTGCTTCACATTCTCAAGCTATACATTGAAAAGGTGGCCAAGACGATAAGAGCATTGCTTAGAGGATATGTGGCAATGTTTAATTGGTGGAAGTTGATGTACTAATTGATGTATATGATTCATGTCTTGCCTTCTAAATAAAAAGATACCAAGATTTCTATTTCTAATGTACCTTTTTTTTTTTACTTTTATGTGAGATTTTAATGCATGGAAGTCAAAATACTACAGCTTCAACTCTATGGTTGACTATATATCAGTCAAAGTTTCTTTAAGCAAAAAGCATAGTCTTCTACGTCATCATTCACCAAAGACTAATTCTTTGTTGTTTAATTTTGACAATAAAATGGGTAGTTGGTTGCAAGAGTTGCTAACATGGCATGAATACGACAGAGTTAAATAGGTTAGAATTTGATAAAATCTGAGTTTTGCATCTAATCATGTAAACCCGATATAAATTGTAGATTTTTGTCCTAATCTAGTTGACCCATTCAACCCATTTAAATATAAATAAATTGTTTTATATTATAGAGAAAATTACTTTTGTACCCCTCAACCCAAATTTTCAGATTTAATTGCGTCTATACCGTTGAATCTATGAACGGTTGTCAACCCAAAAACCTTAACTATGATTAAATGTAAACAATAGTCTAAAAAAATACCTCTTATACCCCCAGAAAACATTTAAATTATTTTAAATTCCTATTTTTCAAAAGAAAATTTATAAATTTATAATCAAATGAATTTTTCAGAAGTATATTTGCAAAATGTATAATGGTCTTTTCATAGGACTTTGTGATGTTAACCTTAAGGGTATATTCGCAACAAAACTAGAATCCCAGGGGTATACTCATATTTGTGATTTATTAGGGGCATATATATAATATCAACATTTTTTAGGGTATACTTGCCAAAAAAGACCTATATTTCATTGCTTAATAATAATTTAAATTTTATTTAATAATTCAAATGAAGGTATATTTTATGATGTTCTTGACAGTCAGCATGAATATATGTTTTGCAAACTTGTTTGTCTCAGATTTCTTTAGTATACATTGGTTAACTTGTCTCGTTAATCTGAACTACATCTTTTTTTTTAAAATATATTATATTTATTTTAAATTTTGAAAGTAACAAAGCAACACCCAAAAAAGCCAACAAATGGAACAAAACTAAGAGACTAATTAACATGTTTGGAAATTAAAAAACAAAAAAAGGAAAAGTGTTCTGATTTCCTACAGTAATACTTTGTTTTGCTTTTCTAATAATAGTAAAAATGAGATGCAGAGTCCATTGAATCACAAAGCATATGAAGGACAAGAGTTTCTTCCAATTAATAAGAAACATATTTTAACACAGAGCATCCTAAAATCATATTATTTTTGCAAACGCAAGCAAAGTGTCTAACAAATTTTAATTTAAATAAACTTTGCTCAACTATAACAAGCACAATATATATTATCAATTAGCTTCCATTGTCGAGATGATGAAGTCATGGGGGATTGAGTTCAAAACAGATGTAGCAAGCAAGCAAGTAAACGATATTTGTGGAAGGACACAAAATACATTCACTTCAGCAGGGTTTTGACGATGGACTTAACATTAAGCTTCTTGAGATCAGTATAAGACTGACCACAGCCAACGAACATAACCGGTGCTCCAGAAATGTATACCATGGAAAGGGCCGCCCCAACCTGTGTCAATTATAGTAAATTTAGAATAACAGGAAAAGAATGCGCGAACGTGTCAAAATAAATCTCTTGGTGCTCTGAAATATTTAGATATCAAACCTTGTCATCAATGGTATCAAACTTTGTGAGAAGGATCCCATCAATCAACCTGGCATTTGAAACTGTCGAGAGATCCGCTAGTTTCTGCAGGACAGTGAAACATGACAAGTTTAAATGGTGAGTTCTATGTTGATTCGATTACTTTATGATACTCCAAGTTCAACAAAGAGCAAATGAAGGTACAATTTGAAGAAATGAGATCAAATGTAGATTCGCCCCTCACCTGGTTAAATTTTGAGAGTTGATCAACAGCATCATTCCCGACCAAAGCCTCTCCGACAAATAGTACTAAATCTGGGTTGTTCAGATTGATAAGCTTGGAAAGTGCTCTCATGAGTGGCTCATTATCCTGTTATTCATTGACATATGTTGGTATGTTTTAGCAATTAGAAGAAATGAGCCAAAACTACAGATCACCGTAAGCAAAGAATCCAAATTATTTCTTACCTGCATCCTACCGGCTGTGTCAACAAGAACAACCTCTGAATTATTGCGAGTTGCCTCCTGGATTGCTTCCTTAGCTACAACTGCAGGATCCTTTTCATAGCCTTTTTCAAATATAGGTATCTGAAAGGCAGTTTACAGGTGAAGTGAAGTTAGGTTATTTAAGAAAAAGGTAAAAACTGAGGTGTTAGGACTCATAATATGGGGCACACAATGTGTTAGGACTCATAAGATGGGTGATGCAAGTACGACGTGATACCTGGAGTCTACGAGCATGTGTGCGAAGCTGCTCCACAGCACCAGATCTAAATGTATCACATGCTGCCAACATGACACTGATGTTATGCTGCAGGAGCCAGTATGCAACCTGTAGAGAATTATAGAAGAAAAATTGCGTAAGCATTGGGCTTAATCTCCAATGGTCTAAACTTGAATCTGGGAAAATAATCACAAGAACAGATTTAACCTTGGCAAGATTGGTGGACTTCCCAACTCCATTAACACCAACGAAAACAACAACATAAGGTTTTCCTTGCTCCTTTGCAGCATGCACATCTCTCAAAATGTCAATGGAACGTCTTGGAGTTAAAATGCGAAGAAGAGCATCTTCCATTGCTGTCTGCATACATTATTCTCAGTAAGAAAATAGACATTTAACAAATTTTAGCTGGATAAGCAACATAACAGCAAAGAGGAAGAAAATACAAACCTGAACAGTGGAAGAAACTCTAGTGAATGAACCAAGCTTTTTCCCTTCAAGACTTGCGGCTACTGATTCACAAAGTTTTTCAGCTATTTCCTCTGCCTGCATATTTATAATGCAAAATAAATAAGTACAGGCAGCAAGCATTTGTGGAAAAGCAACCTGGTCAGTGTCATAGGCAACTGCAGAACAAACAGATGAGCATGTCTGACTACATACCACATTCTTAGTCATTAACTTGTCCTTGAGAGCCTTCAATGCGGGTTTCAAGTCTGACATCTCCAAAACTGCATTTCCAGCGATGCTGAATCCAGGTTTACATTAACAAAAAATTAGATTGATAAAAGAATCAATATAAGAAATCAGAGAACAAATGGAATTTTGGCCTTAAATAAATAAGCAACAAAATATCATTAACTAATGCAATTGATATGAATGCATTTTACTACCAGTATTTCCTATATATTCAACATCAGCTTATTCATATCTAGACTATAAATCAATTTCTATTATCCTATGGTCATGTATAAACTGAAGCTAAATATTTCATCACATGGCTATGAAATTAGATAAGGCACAATGATCAATGAATTGAATCAGAAAAATTATAAAAAGAATTAGATAAGTTTCAATTTAAAATGAATCCAACATTTAATAGGATATTTAAATTTTCAACATACGGATTGTCAGAAACATTGTGGTGCATTTATTTTCTTTTCTTTTTCCTCTCACATATCACCTAGATAGGAGAATTCTAGTGTCCTCATAATGTAGAACTCATAAAGCTACATGATAACATTGTTACTTTAGAGGAAACCTGGCTGGAATCTTACAACAATAATTCTGACAAAAATATAGAATTCAATGAAAACGTTGGAGAAGGTCACCCAATTAAATATGAACAGAGTGATGACCTCACCATCCAATGAACTAAAAACCAACGCACACAACTAGTTATGTACAAACTATAATACTGCCATATGTAGCACTGGATAAAATATAGACAAAAAAACTTACCTGACTAACAAGCAATTGAGAAATAAATGGCAACAAAAACTCCCAAATAAAAATGATTAACCAACCAAACCTGTTTTACATTAGTGGTCAAGAGTTTAATTTTTAGAGGTCACCCAATCTCTTATTTCACACAAAGCATAATGTTGTCATATCAACTGATTCAAAAAGCAGCTACAACCACTGTAAACATGAATTATATATACCACCACTTCCTTTCACATAATAAAGAGGATACTATTTGGCTAAACTTTAAAAATCCTAACTTTGAAATTCATATTGCCGATCACTAGTCTGTGCTCAAGGAAAATGAAGTATTTATGGATTTTAAAAAGCATAACCCTACTTCATTCAACCACTTATGCCATCTACTCATTGCAAATATAGCTAATTTGAGAAAAATGGGACAATTTGCACAGGCAAGGCTAAGAGAACCACATGGTAAGCAAATATAATAAGTATTTTACCTCTGAAATACAGAGGAGAACCAGCCCTTCTTTTTGGGACCAGCTTTCACATCCTCCACCTCATTTTCCTCCTCTTCACTCTCACTACTCACATCCTCATCCTTGTCCATCATACTCTGACCCTGCTCCACTGCCACAACCTGCCCAACCTCATCCCCTCTCTCATCACCTGGATCAGTGAAATCCAGCTTCGACTCCACAGGCGAATCATCCCACACCCTATTCTTCTTAACAATTTTTTTAGGTTCCGGCTTGCCAGAACCCTTTCCGCCAGCGCCCCCATTCTCAGCCTTCTTTCCTCCCTTCTGGCGCAGCTTCTGTAACTTACTTACATCAAAGGCCCCCGAATCTGGGTGGCCATTCTCCTTTCCTTTGGAAACAACAACATTCGGTGCACTGGAATCCTTAATACCGTTCCCGTGCCCATTTGCCGTACCATTAGCTAACCCACGTTTTTTCTTCAACTCACCATCGCCATCACCATCATCCTTCCCAGAATTAACATTACCATTGCTTCCACCCTTCTGCTTCGCATTCCCTTGAGCCATAACTTGTTTCTTTGAATTTGCGGGTTGATTTCTCACAGATTGCTTGGATTTCTTCATCTCCTCAGCACGGGCCTCCGCCTCACAGCAAAGCTGACGAAAAGTTTCATCAAAATCATCATAAGCAGTACGCTTTGGATCATAGATCTGGGAAAACTCCCAGCGAACAGAGAGGAGGAGCTCGTCGACGTATATTAGACGGAGAACCCTTTGGTACACCGCGACGAATACGAGCCCAAGCTCGTTGTGGAAGGACCACTTGAGGGTGTAGGAATCGTAGTCGAAGGAGGCATCGGCGGATCGCTCCTCGAGAAGGCAGGATCGGATGAGTGCATCAATCGGCGACCCCTTGAGGGCGTTTCCCAGCTCCTTGCACGTCCATAGGATCAATCCACCGCGCGTGAAGATCAGCAGCTGTTCCAACATCTTCACAACATAGAACAATCAAGAATCAATCAGATCGAAACAAGAATCGCAAGGAATCGGAGAATTTGGGAACCGATCGACGATGATCGAAACCCTAATTGCACGAATTGGGGATGAATAAATAAATACCTTGAAAAATAAATTTTTTAAAAAAAAAGACAAGGCTTCAACGGGTCTTCTTCGGTTTATATAGTACTCTTCGGTGATGATCTGAATGGATCTTAACCGTGTGATTACCTCTAGATATGGTCTCATGGGATCAGTGACACGTGTACGGTGGATGATTAACGTCGCCAAAAATGGAGGTTTCGGGTTGGGGGGCCAACCGTCCGCGTTCGTTGACCAGACCGGAACCGTTGAAGTTCAACCAAGTATGGATTTGGTTCATGTTTCGGATCCGAATCCGAATCCGATTTGAAATTATCTACAAAACCCCCTAGTTTTTCTGAAATTATATATGATATTCTATATATTTTTTATGGTATATTTCCAAAAAAAATCTACGTGATTTTACATATTTGTAAAGTAGTAAAAATATATTTTTTTCTTTAAAAACTTATGGTTTCTCCGGTTAACAAAAAAAATGGAAAAACCGTTAACTCCCAGCGAACGACGTTAACTTATGCTTAGTTGGTAGGGGCATTTTAGTCAAAATTTTTATGAAAATGACATGAAAATTACCCTAAATTAGATTTCTTTCAAATCTTCATCTATTTGAGATATCACAATAAAAAAATTGACGAAAATGCCTTTGCCAATTAAGTAGGGATTAACATCGTTAACGAGAGTTAACAGTTTTCCCCTTTTTTTTGTTAACTAGAAAAATTATAAGTTTTTATTAAAAATAATAATTTCATTATTTTACAAATCTATGAAACCACATTGATTTTTTTAAAATTTATCTGTTTTTTAAAAATTAGGAAATAGATGAAGCAGAAATATGAAGAGTTGGTAAGTCATTTGTTAATCAAATAAAATTTATTGGGAGTTCGAGACTTTTAACTAAATCTTGATTTCATGCTGAAATTATATGTTTTAGGGTTTTTTACAAAACTTTATTACTATCGAAAAATTTGCAAAACCGTCTAAGTTTAGTCTGACATTACTTTCAATACAAATACAACAAAATTTTCAAAAAAAATAAAATAACAAGTGTAATTAATATTAATTAAATCAATATTTATTATTAATACGGGTGTTTACTTATTTAAGTAAAATTTGTAAAAAATATTATTTCTATTCCAATTTATTTTTTTCGAAAGGATTAATCAAACCAATAATATGTTAGAGCTATGTTGCCGTCTATACTCAAATGTATTCATTATAAAAATGAGAATTAATAAGATTCTCTTCCTAAAATAATCCAAGTGGAAAATTATGTTCACTTGCATCTAATCAAGCCATTACAATGTTTGTTAAGCTAAGGTTAAGAAGGAATAATTGGAGACAATTAAGGTTTTTTTTTTGAGATGTGAATAAACCACGTTCATTCATTGATATAATAATAAAAGTTTACATAATACATAGGGGATTTTCAATCCTTGATTGCCCCAGGATCTTTTCTCTAAGCCTAATAACCCTTCCTAGCTGGTGTTTTTTTGGTTCTGAGGTCGTGTCCTCTAAGTCATCTCCTGATAATGTGTCAATTTCCTCCTTGGTGAATCCCAAGTGTTTTTTCAATATTGACTCAATTACCACCAGCTTTAGCGTCTTGATGCATGCACTACATTAAACCAAAAGCATTAGGAAATCAATATCTCGGATGATTTTCGTATAAACACAATGTTTATCATCAAAACATCTTTGATTTTCTTTGTCCATATACTCCAAGTGATTGTTACGACTACTTGTTTTCTCCATATCAACCCATTTTTGGATTGTGTTGTCTCTCCAAAAGTATTGTATCTGGCTGGATGTGGCCTCTATTGCAAATAGTTGGCAAACGAAGGTTCTATTATATTCTCTTTTTGTGCTCATTTCTTTTAATCCTAATAGAGAGTATTTCTACATTGAGAAATGCTATATGGACTCATCTTGCCTAGTTTGCGAACCAGGCAAGACCCTGGTTCATTGCCACGTGGCAGTGAACCATTGGTTTTTGCTTTGACTTTGGTGGTAATGCCCCAAGAAAAAGATTATGAAAAAAAACCCGCACAACACCACCCCAATCAAAACAGAAACCATTACCTTGCCTGGTCCTTAAACCAAGCATATGACTTCATGCTATATCAGACAACAAAAAGATATGAAATGAGCACACAAACTCATTGGATCTGATCCAATGAGTTCGTGTGCCCATTTCATGTCATTTTGTCATTTGACATAGCATTTATGTTCTACATTTGCTTTGTTGGTGTGCATATTATCAAATGTGATTGCCATATAGTCTTCTCTGTTTTATTTTTTTCTCTATTCAATTTGATACCTTCTTTGTTAATAAATAAATAAATTAATTAATATTGTTTATAAATGGAAGTTGGGTGTTGATTTGAGACATTTGGAATTAGAGTGCCAACCCTAACCCTAACCCTAACCCTAGGTTGAAAATTACAAACTATAATATAAGTTTTATTTCCAAAACCGATGGCCCGAAATCTAATAATATCAACCTAATCTAAAACATACATAATTTCTTTGTTTAAATTAGTTGAACCAAACCTAGACCTTAACACCAAAATGAAAATGATATCAAAATGTACTATCCAAAACCGATAATTTAACATAATTCCTATCAATTAAAAATAATTCGACTCGCTTACACTCTAACCTTGAATTAGAAATAACATCAAATGTTATAAGTAAAATCCGCTTAAACTCTAATCCGTTAACCCGAAACTTCATTTTTTTTCCCTTAATCGCGAAAATAAAATATTTTGAGAATTATCTAGCCAAAACCCTTAAAAAAAACAAATAAAAAAAACAAGGAATCAAAGACATTAGATCCCAAATGCAAAGTGGTACACAAATTATTAAAAGTTGGTGCATCTACAACCATTTGTTTAGTTTAACAATTAGTGCACCACATCAAACACTTAACTCTATAAATAAGTCCTTCTCCATTGCTTTGCATGCCAAAACTTCATTAAGTTTGCAATGGAATCCATTGGAGTAGCTTGGATGATTATGGCCTCTCTATTAACATTCCTTCTTGAAGGTTAGTAGAAATAATATCCAATATTTTTTATTCTCCCTTTAATTCTAGTAATATTTTTTTCATAAATTTTAAGTTTTCTTTTTATTTTTCTTTTCTCCATTTTTTTTAATTTCCTTTTGTTGAGAAATCCTTCATTTTTATATGTAGGCTTGGCTTCTTCCTTAATTTTCCCTAATTAAATATATATTTTTATTTTTTTTTATTATCTTCAAATTAGATGGTTAAACTATGAATTGCTATTTTGACTTGATTTTTCATTGCCCAAATTGTATTTCTTTTTAGAATTGAATCCAAATCTCTTTCAAACATCAAAATTTTCAAAAGAAAATTTTAATCTAAAATATTTATTATTTAAATACTTTTAATTACCATTATTATTAGTTATACTATTTTTAAATATTTATGTTTGAGTTAATTTTGAGCGAGTTTTAATCGGTTTAGGATTTTTAGAAGCTAAACTGAACCAAAATATACGTCGGTTTTTCATATTGATTAGGTTCCATGAATACCATTGTTTTATATAGAGCAAATTATTTATAGGTCCCTGAAACAGTAACCAAGTCCCTACCCAACACACTATTTGCCCCCCCCCCCCCCCCCCCCCCCCCCCCCCACCACCTACCCTAGGGACCTATAGGGATATTGACACTGTTTTCAGGGACTTATTGTTCATTATCCATACTTTTTTTTTGTTCAGTTTATATGTACCACTACATTTACCTATATTACTAAGCAGGAGTAAATCAATAATTTTGATTTTAAAAAATTTATAAAAAATGTAAGAAAATTATATTCCTACTTTAATTTATTTTTATTTTTAGGTTATTATTTATTATCTATGATATTTTTAACATTTTTTTATTTTAATTAAACCACTTCATATTAAAAAATAATTTAAATAAATATTTACTTAAAAAAAACTAAAAAGTTGTCATTTTCTTGGAATTTTTAGGATCAAAGTGTACTACAACGTTCACTTTCAACAACCAATGCACATACACAGTATGGGCGGGAACTCTCTCCGGCGCTGGCTCCACGCCACTCGCTCAAACCGGCTTTGAGCTGGCCCCGCCAGCTCAAAACCCTCTTCCCGGCTCCAAATGCAATGGTTCAGCCGCTTCAGTCAAGACCGGCCGCCTAATCGACGCCACGCAAGAAGTTCTCTTGCACCACGGCCGATCAAGGCCACCGGCCAATCTCCCCGCTCGGCTCGGCCATCCCTCCGGCCACCCTCGCCGAGATCACTCTCGGCACCGGCGGCTCGCCGGACTTCTATGATATTAGTCTCGTCGATGGTTATAACCTCCCGGTCTCACTAGTCCCCGTCGCCGGCACCGACCAAGCTGGATGCAAGCCGGCGAGCTGCAGCCAAAACATCAACTTATTGTGTCCAAGCCGGCTGCAGGTTATTATAAATAACATATTATATATTAAATAAAAACTTATGTTATATATTTTAATATTTTAAAGTATATATATATATATACTCAATGAACTAATTATTGATAGTGAAATAAATAATATAGGGGTTTTTTGCATTTTTGGGTTTTTTTTTATGAATAAATTTATATTTCAAAAGGATATTAGGCATATAATTATTTAATTTTATAATTGATCAAGAGTTTTGAGAATAAAGAAATTTGAAACTAGGGATTATAATTTTATTTACTGATAATTAGCAAAACCCCTCTGGCACTGTTTACTTTATCCCTGGTCCTGGGGGGGTAGGGATTTAGTATAAATCGGATTTTGGGTGGGTGGTTTTGGTGGGAAACAGTGCATGAATAGTATGGAGGGGTTTTGATAATTTTCTATTTTATTTAACACCCAAAAAAAACCTCTTTTTTAAACCAGTAACAAATCATTATACTTTTCATAATTAATGAAAAATATAAGTTTTTATAATTAGAGTAATTCTAAACGTCCCGACTGAGTTTCCCGAAGTGCTGACACGAACTCGTTGATTCAATCTTGGGATAGGTGGGTTGTTGATCTCGGGGGTGTATCAACGGTTTCGTGTCGCGAGTTCGGGAATCTCAGTCGGTTTATATATCACGACTCTTATAATTAACCTTGAGACAGTTTTGGTATAATATAAGTTTTAAAAATTTATAGGGCAAAATCAACACCCTCTTGGCCTATTGGTACTGGATCCCTTGAATAAGATGGATGGGGTGTGTTTTCCCAGGTGATCCTGAGATTGAACCCCTATACACACAAGATGAGGGCTCAGGTGTGTGTAGTAACTAAGCTCCACGTCTGAGTACGTCCATGACTTCCCTCGTGGGGCGCTTGTCGCCTTTGTCAAAAAAAAATATATATATATTTATAAAGCAAATAACATTTGAAATAACATTTTGCTCCACAAACACCTAAAATGGCCTCAGGGGTTTAGTTATAAAAAGTATGTTTTTCATTAAAACCCCTAAAAAGTTTTAATTATTATTTTTCATTCTACCATTTTAATAAATAAAAAACTTTGGGGATAAAAAAAATAATAATTAAAAAAATAGAACCCTGTAGAGAAATTTTATGGGGTTTAGATAATTTTAAATTTTCATGGAAAATATTTTACTAATCAAACTATGTATGTTTCCATTAATTGCACTATAAACCGTTGATTGAAATTTGATACAAATATAGGGTTTAATGGATAAAATTAAAAGTTCAAAGACTAAGTAGTAAAAAAAATAAAGTAAAAAATGGAGCCAACCAAGATACTAGGCATTAAAGGTAGCTCCCAGGTCAGTCAAGTCAAGGCCCTCGAAGAAAGAGTCAACTTGTGTGGTTTGAGAACCAAGGAAGTTAAACCATAAATATTAACATTAAACTAGAAAAGTTGACTGGTTCTTTTTCTCGGTCACACATCCCGCCTCGGGATGTATCACCCCGCCTTGGGATGTGTGGACGAGAAGCATCCCAAGGCATCCCGAGACAATGCCTTGGGATACTTCTCGGCGGGATGTGTGGCCAAGGACTTGCCATGTGTCGGGAACCAGGGAACTTCTCTGGTTCCCAAACCAAGCAAGTCGGCTGCCCTGAAGAAACCCCTATGTGCGTTCATTCACTAAAAGTGACGGGGAAGACACCGAAGTGGGTTGAATTCCCCCCACTACGGTTATTCGTTTATCATGAAGTGACGGAAATACAACTTATCTTACTCACCTCACTTCCCTCATTTTGACTTAAGTCCACTACAGCTATTTTATCACTAAAGTGGGTGAAGGCGGTTTTGGTATATCAAAACCCATTTCGACCCATTTCAATGCCCTCTCACTCTAGTGAAAAGGAACAACATAAATATAATTTTTCCCTACTTTCAACCATTTCAGGGAAGTGAGACTTCAGTCTATTTTTTTACTTTAGAGTATTAATACATAGAGTTAAAAAACTAATTGAATAGTTTTATTTAATTAAATAAAATATTGATATGAATATATTATAATAATACCGGTAATTGCCAAAAAGTCCCTTGATTGTTTGGCAATTACTTTTTAGTCCCTGAGAGGTGTTCTATTTAGTTTATAGGGTGTGTTGGGTCCCTGGAAACAGTACCAAAACAATTCTAGGGACCTTTTGATAATTCTCCCATAATAATATGAGTATGTAATGCAGGTGAGTGGAGATGGAGGGGTGGTGGTGGCATGCAGGAGTGCATGTGAAGCATTTGGAGATCCAATGTATTGTTGCACAGGAGCATATGGAAATCCAAATACATGCAAAGCTACATATTTTTCAAGCTTGTTTAAGAGTGCATGCCCTGCTGCTTATAGTTATGCTTTTGATGATCCAACCAGCACTTTCACTTGTGATGGTGGACCTGATTATCTTGTTATCTTTTGCCCTTAAAGATTTGAGATTCATCACCAAGTACTGTTTCTTCTTTTTTAATTTTTTAGTTAATTCATTATTTGTGTCTGTAATAGTGCCCTAAGTGCTTCAAATCCTTTGAGAACGCTTTTATTTATTATTTAATATTTGTATATATGTTTTGACTTTTAAGATCCCCTCAAAGCAGTTTATGGCGACCTATAGATAATTTCCCCTAAACTTTTTTTTTACTCTATGTATATATAGCTCAAGTTTTTTTTAAAACGAGAACGCCCTTTGCTAAAATTTGCTCCTTTTTAATATATTTTAAATTTAAATTTGAAATTAGTTCCAATAAATTTGATCAAATTAAGCGAATAGATTTGATCAAACTCAGCTCTATTTAGCTGAAAATTAAGATTGAATTGATTTTATTTGAAGGTCGACTCCAGCTCCACTTAGTTCAAAATTTAAAAGTTTACTTGTAACTTGATTTTTTATATATACTTTTATATAATAAAAAAATATAAATTATATTATTTTTTAAATAATAAAATTTATATATTATAATTTTTTTAAAATAAATTTTGAATGTTAATGATTATATATAATAAATATTTTTAATTATATCAGATAATATAATAAAAAAAATATTTTTTTACAATGACATATTATATTAAATATATAATATATTAATATATAATAATATATAATAATATATATTTTTTCAAGTTTTCAAGCTTCCAAACTAAGCTCGATCAAACTCAGCTCATAAACTTGAATTGTTGAGCCAAGCTCAAATTTTTATCAAACCAATCTCAAAATGCTCACAAATAGCTTAATCATTTAATATCCTACATATATATATAAATAATAATTAATTCACTATTGGTCTTCGGAATAGTACCCCAATTACCTTAAGATCCTTGGGATGTTTATTTATTATTTAATATTGTGTGTGTATGTTTGACTTTAAGGTCCCTGAAAACAATGTCAGGGACCTATAGATAATTTTCCCAATAAATAAACAATAAAAAAACTTCTTTTTTTTCTCTCCTTAAACTTTCATTTGTCATTGACAAGAAAATAAATAAAGAACACCTCATAAATAAAAAGGAATAAAAGACTTATTCCACCCTCTTTTTCCCTATTCAAACAAATCCCTGTTAATTGTTAAGGGCAAAAGGTGAGAAAATATGCAGTAGCAGCAGTGCAAGTGAAAGTACTGGAGGGATCATCAAAGGCATAGCTATAAGCAGCAGGGCATGCAGCCTTGAACAATCTGGAGTAGTATGTAGGCTTGCATGAACTAGGACTAGCATAAACTCCAGTGCAACAATATTTTGCATCTCCAAAAGCATCACAGGCACTTTTGCAAGCAATCACAGCACCATCAGACTCACCTGTGACTCGCATTCCACTCGGGCAGACCTTGTTCACATCCCGACCACAGCTTGCGGGCTTGCAGTTCCCATGCCCGTCCACAGGGAATAGAGATATCGGTAGGTTGAAGCCGTCCACAAGGCTGATGTCATAGTAGTCTTGTTCGCCATTGATGCCGAGAGTGATCTCGGCTAAGGTGGCTGGGGGTATGCCTCCTGAACCACTGCATGGGATGGTGCCAGTGGCGCAGTCAGCGGTAGCACAGGAGAACTTGCCGGTGGAGTCTGTGGAGCAGAAGGTGCGGCCCCAGAAACGGCCGGACCAGCCTGGTGGAGCTGAGAGGGTTGTGGAGGATCCAGGTAGGAGCTTGAAACCTGTTTGGGATAACTCCGGTGTGCCTGCACCGGAGAGAGTCCCAGCCCAAACTGTGTAATTGCACTGGTTGGAGAAGGTAAAGGATGTTGCTTGTGCCTCTGCAATCAAATAAAAAAAATGGAATGCCTTTAGGTTTTTAAATAACATGAATAAAACACAATTTCATTTATCAGATGGCACTCAAATGCTCAACGTCGCGGACAATAGCTATTACCTTTACATTTTGTTTTCATTTTGTTTTCATTTTGTTTGATAACTGAAATGTGCATAATTATTTTTGAGGAAACAGGATACCCAATATAGATTCATGTTGGCATAGTTTTGGATGTCTAAAGTCAGCAAATAAAATGAGTAAAGAAAAAGATTTGAGACACGCCTACAGTTTGCTATGAGAAGATATGAATCAGAATCACAAAGTTTAGATACGAAGGCATGAAAGCACTCACCTCCAGTGAAGAGGAGAAACAAGAGAAAGGTTGGGAATACTCTTAGTCTTCTTCTTATTCTTCTATCCATTGCCATCTGAAGAATTTCCTTTCCAGAGCCTGATGAAGGCTTCTCAAATGAGCATATAGAAGAATGATAGTATGATGCTATCTAATTATTTTATCAACAAATTGCCGTGTTAGTAGGCATGATTTAGATCTTTCTGTTGTTGTGTAGTTAGCCCTATTGGATACAAATAAATCAACGGTTATGCCTTCATTAAATAATTCATATGGATGCAGCTTGGATGGAGATATTCACTCTATGTTCATTCAAAGAACAAGCATATCATGGTTAACAGATGCAGACATTAATGCTATCATGCAAACAAGGATGCCTATTTTAAAGGACGTGATTTTTTTTTCATATGTATTTCATGATTCACTTCAGTAAATCAAGCATTGACAATTGAAACATCAATTGAATTTACCAGACCATTCCAGTGCCATTGTTATGTCCACTCCTTCAAGCTCCTTGAGCCACATGCCATGGTAGATCTTCAAATACCTAAGGCGATCTTAGAAAAGTCAATACAGATATTGATCACTATAATGGAACTTCAAGTTCTCATAAGAATCTTCACCTGGATCTGGACATCTTAAAGATGGTCACTTAGGCATAAATGTGTAGGACTAAAATAAGGTGAAAAAATTTAGGAAAAGATAAAAAACTGAATGTTAAGATCATGATATTGAAAACTCATACCTCCCTTTCAGGGTACCTTTCCCAACTCATATCCCTCCAGGCAATACAGCTTGAACCAAAATGTTAGTCAACATTGGAAAAATAGATTTGGTGATGTATGAAAAAGTCTGAAAAAGTCACAATGGCAATAAACAACAGGCACATACAACAAATATGATGGTTTAATGTTAGCAAAGATAGAGGATAAAGGCTGGAGGGTTTCAAGAAAGACAAATGTTTGAACCTTCACCAACAACTCAAATTACAACAAGTTTAACACCACAAAGTACGCATTCACTAAATCGAAAAAAAAGAATCTCAATATAATATTATAATGGAATATGCACTTAGGTGCATCATGTGTTCCTCAACACGAAAGGCAAGCTGCTTAAATCCTATTTAGAATACCAGAATGGTTTGCACTTGACACACCATCTAATGAAATTAAAAGCATTGATGATATAAAAAAAAAAAAAAAAAAACATTGGTGATCACATCTTGACATCGTTATGCCGTTGATTTTCATTAGAAATTTCCTTCCCATATAACAAGTGTGTCTAATGGGCCTAATTTTAACCATCCCAAACCCCCTTTTCAATAAAAACCCTCAATATAATCAAGTGGCAAAGAATACCTTAAAATCTGGCCAAGTAGTCCGAAGGGCTGACTTGGTAAAAGAACTCTGGAGACTACACCTAAATAGAAAAATGAGACTGTGGGCATCTGAACCATTTCAGTTGATGCCATTGCAGAACATACAACCTCTTTCCATCTGATCATCTATAATATCCAAAAGGGTATATTTTGAAAAGACTCCTAAGCTACTGGATTAATAAAAGTTTGAGGTCCTAAAAGGTTAAAGCACTCCAATCAACTTCTATAACGCCTATCCCAAATGACAATCCTTATTGATCACTGTAACACCTGCATAATATAGCCAAATCAATAGCTCTTCTCTCATAGTCTAGGATCAATGTCAATGACCCATGTTGTTGCTGAAGAAATGCCGCAATAAAAAATATATTCCGTTACAATTGTTCACAAAATTTAGATTCCACTCATTCCACATAAAGTTTGAAAACCTTAAAAGTCATCGATGATGGACAACTTATATAGGCTGCAAATATCTTTTTTCTATGTCCTACGAGAACTACCTTCCAAAATCTCCACTCAAACAAAGAAATTATTCTAATTCCAAGGGGGAAATCATCGTATAGGCATTGTTTATTTGGAAACATCATAAAATATTCCCAAAAACAAACACTGGTATAAGAACAAAAAACTAAGCCACCTCTTAAGTAACATTCCCATTTCCTAATAAAACATTAGGAACAGAACAACAAAGCATGGGGTCTATCCAATCTGTAAAAGATTGACATTGTGTTTCTAAATGAAAAAAGAGAATTGAGAGAAAATGGCCAGTGAACCCAAATTTAGTGTTATATGTAGTAATCTAAACATAAAATACCATTATCAATCCCAGTTGAAAGAATAGAACCTAATCCATTCTAGAAATATCTGGTTATACTCTAGTTATTGACTTGAGGAAAACATCAATGACCATGTCTGCAGCTGGAAAACATATAATAAACACAATGCTTCTTGGAAACCAACAGAAGAAATAAGACGATGCAATAAATCAGATCCACACTTCAAGAAGCATGACAGAAAAAGTTTGTCCACAAAATAAACAACCAAGAACATTAAGAGAGTCACTATCATCCATTACACCACAAGAAGCATACATTACCAGGAAAGTAGATCACATAAACAGGTATCACAAAGTCAAAACAATATAACATAGCAACTCAATCACTTACCAAGTAGTTCAAAATATTACTCTAAACTTGGTAGAAACAAATTTATAGCAACAGTTAAAGTTGCATGGCATAGACTACTACAACAATGTCTAGAATTCCTTGACAAACGTGAATAACTAAGATACAAAGTGGATATCTAAACCACTAAAACCGTGAGAAGCTCCTCAAAATTACCAGCTTACCAAACAAAACCACATTGAAATCAGGTAGAAGAGGGGCAGGTATTGATACCATCCTTGCAGTCCTTCGTCAGATCGTTGAAAGTCTCAATCTGCTTCTTCCCCCTCAAGAACACCTCAGTGTCCACCTCCACTCTCATATACCCATCAAACTCCACTGCCACCCCATTATTCAGCTTCATCGTCTCCATATACCACTCACTGTTCTGATCCCACAAATCCTTGAAATCATCAAGGAAGTGTATGGTGTACTTATCCTTCAATGGGTCAAAGAATGCGGTATCAGGCTCATTGGTCGCAATGTAGAGGTGCCTCCCATTATCAATCTTCTCCCCAAGCGTAGAGAGGAGAGCATCAGGGGAGGTGTCCGCCGCAAGGTTAGGCCACAATTGAGTATTCTTAGCCTTCTCACCACGGACAATGTGAACCGAATCAAAGTCCCAATTCATCCTTGACGCAATGGCAGAGACAATGTCCATCAACCTCGGAGATTTCCATAGGAGATGCCACGGGCGCTGGATGACCGACTCTGTCTCCCCCTCACAGACACGATACCAATAATTATCAGGCTCGACATTGCCGAACTTCCTCATGATCAATGTATCTTTCACGTCAGTGAGCTTCATCGGAGTGACTCTGAAGTCCTCCACCAGATAAAGCCCAAGTCCGTCCTTCTTTTGCCATTGACTCCAATCAGTCCAGAACTGCTGCTGATCCAGCACTGATGCCGATTCCCTCAAATGCTCGAAATCAAAGTAGAACCTGAAATCCTTCCCCTCCTCATCCTGATTCAAAGAGGAATAGATCGAAGAGAGGCAAATGCTATGGTCCATGACGAGGGTCCGGTTCAGATACTGCGCCTCACCAAGAGCGCAGAGGAAACTCCAGAGATAATGGTTCATGCTCTTGCACCGATCGCCGCCGCCGGTATAGATGAGGTACTTCCCCCGGCTGAATGCGCTCTCGGACTCGATTACAGGGAGAGTGTCGTTGACGGCCTCGCCGACTTCGGGCACGGAGAGTTTCTCCTCTTTTGGAGCTTCATTGGTGGGGATTTGCGAGGCAGCAGAGTCGGCGGAGGGAGAGGGACCTTGCTTCTTGCGCTTGCGGCGGGCGAGGACGCCGGAGTGGTAGTCGCCGATCTGGGAGACGGAGATGGTGCAGTTATCGGAGCGGGAGAGGACGAAGCGGCGGTAATCCTTGTAAAACGAGGCGCGCTTGGCGTCCTTGGGGCGGAACCGCCACGCGAGGTCGCAGGTGGAGTCGGAGTCCGGGACAGGGACGGGCTTCCCAAAGCGGTAGAAATGGAGGTCGTGGAAATGCTCTATGGCGACTCGCATGATGAGGTTATAGACCTCGGGATCGAGGCAGTCGATCGCGCCGGAGCATTCATCGGCGGAGCGAGTGGTGGCGGCGCCAGAGGAGGATGAATCGTGCTCCGCGACGTCGGCGACCGCGGGGACGGCAGCTTCGGAGGAGGGATCGGAGGTGGAGTTGGGCTGGAGGAAGTCCTCGCCGGTACGGGCGGCGGAGTCGAGGTCGGAGCGGAAGGTGGCGTTGGAGGAGGAGGAGAGGAAGGAGGTGAGGTGGGAGGAGGAGGGGTGGAGGAGAGGGTCGTCGGGCTGGTAAGTGGCGGCGAGGATAGTGAAGACGAGGACGGCGAGGACGAAGATGGCGAAGCAAAGGTTGCCGATGAGGTGGAGCGCGCTGTGACCGAGAGTGTCCGGGCGTAAGCTAGGCGAGCGGGAGAGCAGCGCGCGGCCGCCGGAGCCGGCGGCGAACATGGTCGGAGATCGGGTGGGGAGAGATCTGGATCTGAGAGCGAGAAGGAATCGATGCGAAGTGCGAGGTTTTTATTGAGAATGAGACCACCGACACGTTCTTTGGTTTGGTTTAATAATAGAGAGAGAAACAGAGTGTGAGATAATGAATGGAGACTCTGACGAGAGGACTTATTTATTTATTTATTTATTTATTTTTAATAATTTTCTTTATTTAAGAAATAGGAATGAGGTGTTGGAAATTTAATTTTTTTTTTATGAAATTTATTTAATATTTTAATTGTGTTAATTTTTAATTAAAAAATCTATTTATCTTATATTACTAAGTGGAGTAAATCGATTATAGATAGTTTTAATTTTTTTAAAAATTAAAAATTAAAAAATTAGGTTGGTATTTTAATTTTTTAATTTTTTAATTTTTTTAGATTTTTTAATTTTAAAAATCATAACAACTATTATGTTTTAAACCAGTGTCACATGTTAATAGTTGTTAACTAATACAAGTTATGATTATCATATGTAATTATTATTTTTATAAAATTTTTTAGAAATATAAGATGTATTTATTATTATATAACTTTTTTTTTAAAAAACAAGGTGAGTACCATTTACTTTTATATCTATACAATTAGGATTATCAAGTTATTTATGAATGGTTTGAGCTTGGCTTAAAATTTTGAGCGTTGACCCAAGCCTAAAAACTCAAAATTATATATAAAAAAAAGTAGTATGATGCAATAAAACTCTTGCATGCACATGGGAAAGAAAGGGTTGGATCACTTGAGTCTATTATAATATATATATTAACTTTAGAATTTTATTTTTTTAAATAAAATATATAAATTTTATTTATTAAAAATATTATATAATTTATATTTTTAATTATATAGAAGTATAAGAAAAAAATAAAGTTACATATAAACTTTTAATCACATCAATTCGATTTTAATTTCAAACTAAGGCCCTGTTTAGATTGGGGAAAGCCTTAGAAGCGTTTTATATTGGCTTTTTCGAAGAAGCAAAAACTATTAAAATATTGGAAACTATTTTTTTCGAAAGCCAGTGGTCTGGAGCTTATGAAAAAACCCTTTTTGGAGAAGCTATTTTGGAAAGTTACAATCACTGAACCACCCTTCTGTTTAGGGTTTTCATTGAGTTTCTCAAGCCCTTTTCAAAGCCGGGAGTTATCAACGTGCGTAAGTGACCCCCCTTCTCCTCATCCCTTGCAACCAAAAGTACTTCTGAATTAAGATATCCAAATATAAAAATAAACATAAACTCTTAACTTACTCTAACAAGCGGGTATTTCATAAGTCCTATCAAAATGAAAAAAAAAAGATTTTTTTCATAAACCATTAACCTATTCAAAGCTAATTTCATACTCAATTCAAGTTCAAACTGGGTTACACCCAATCAAGCTCATTCAGTTTACAGCCCCATATACACCTATAAAAATGAGTAAAAATTGTATTTATGAATAGATATATTACAAGTTTTTTTAGGGGTATACATATTAATTTCTATGTTTATAATGGCATTGCTATGTTTACTTGAAAAATTAAAAAGGATAGAACAAGATAACACAAAATATAGTGTGAATCAGAATAATTCCAATCCAATATTCTCAAGAACAAGACAACTTTTAACATTTGCTAATAAACAAAATATTGGCAATTAACATAAAAACAACAGAGAAAATGTCAAAATTTATAGATATTAAATACCCACTTGTAAAGAAAATGGGTAGAAAAATATGATACATGATCTCACTTGAAACCTAGGGTTTCTTCTTTTTCCTTTTATCAGTAAAACTTCACTTCCATGCAATGATCATCACTTCCAAGTCTCACACTTGAAGAAGACTAGGGTTTCCTCTTTTACCTTTTCTCAGTAGCTACATTTACATGATATTTCACTTGATCTCACTTGAAACCTTGAGTTTCTTCTTTTTCCTTTTCTCGGCGTGGTTGCTCCGACCATCACGCTTGGACTGCTGTAAACGGATTTCCAAAAGCTTTGCCTTCGCATCCCGGAAGGGAGCATCGGATCTTATCGACATTAGCTCCTATAACATCAAGCAACAAAGATGAATGATCGATACAAGAGTTCTTCAATTCCAAACAGTTGATCTGACTCTATGTTTTACCTTTAGATGTTCCATTGCCGCATTGTTGATACCAATAGTGTTTTTGAATTCCTGGAAAGGCACATTATGCAGTTCTGTTAGCATTAGTGGGTTTCCCATTTTCGTTCCTAATTGGTCAATATAAAATCCGAGACATGAAAGAAAACAATCAGAGCAAACAATTCAATGTTTGTTCTAGAGCTTGTTTTGTAAGGAGAACGTTAAAGCCACTTGTCCTCGAGCTCTAGTTTTTGGCAAATAAAACTACATAGCATGTACATTTTGAACATAAAAACATTAATCTTCCAAACCATCAAGGTTTGCATATGCTTAGAAGCAGGGTGTTCACTGTAAACTACTCATAACTCAAGCGGTAAGAATAGGAGTTCATTCATATCCTGAATGAAAAACCTTTCATATGAATAACTAGCATCTAGGTGAAAAGTAGAAGAAATTTATAGTAATTTAATTTTCAAATGAACAACATATCAGAAGATCGTCGGTGCAGCAACTGAACACCAAAAGTGTGAAAAGCATAAACTGAGAAAATAATGAGAAATAATAACTTTCCTTGATAAACAAATAAGAAAAGTAGCTTGAATATGTAGAGTAATCTTCATTTCATATGGTAATGGTCGGATATTTGATGTAAAATTTACTGGTTAACTTAGAAGAGAATAAATAAATGACAGCATTACCATGGCCTTATTGGGAAGAATGTCCTTCAGTACAGTCAAGGTGGGTCTTGCTGCAGGCGTGGCGGTCAACTGATTATGATGTGTTTGGAGAAGCACAGTATTGATCTTGCAGACAAGCTCCACCTGCGTGCAGTTATACAACAAAGATGTATTTGTAAATATAGTGCGTTATTTTACATGGGTACACCGCCAACACCAGAAAGTAAAAAATAAAAAGATTATGCATAGAATAGTGTGATACAAAACTGAAGGCAACAAAATCGAAGCATACAACAGTAACAAGCCAGAATATACAGAGTTGGGAAAATTGGAAAGACAGAGAACCAAAGTGCTAATTGCATGTAAGACATCATAAAGAAGATACGCGATGGTACCTTGTCAAATCTGGTTAGCCAATCCTTCATGTACGACAAAAGCTTCAATGAGTCTGTGAATGGTAAAGACTGCACAAGTTGTTACAAGTCAATCAGTTTCAGAAGCACATCTATAAATTAATAACTTTCCAAGCAGGCAAGTAGACGAGGGAAAGACAAATTAATTGGAGCATTTATATAACACACTCATGTATCATCCACAGCACAAGAAAAATAGTCAATTTTCTGTTTGGCCACAAAACAAGGATGATTTAAGAATTACCTTTTAAATGAACATGGATATGGCAAGAGTTTAGACTCAAACATAAACATGCCTGCACATACAGGCCTATGTGTAGGCTCAAATTTCAGTTCATTTTATAAACATAAATCTAAATTCTCAAGAAGAATGAGAGCTTTCTGTGAATAATTTGATGAATATAAAAAAAAAAAAAAAGTGAACTATAAACCATGCAAATTTAAGCTTCAGCCTTTGGTTTATAAAACCAGTTGAATTTTTAATACCATATATAATAGGAAGCGAAAAAATAATACCAGAATGATATGATTACAAATCCACAAAAGCTGGAAAAGAATAAGGATGGAAAAATCTTGACTTCGACTCAGTTTGAAACTTTGCAATTCACCTGGGGGTTGCAATGCAAACCTTAAAATAATGTAATATGGAAAGCATGGGCAAATTTAGGCTACATAACAAATTAGAATGTTCTATACATATAACTGGTAAAATAGGGGAGAAAAAAAACTCAGATACCAACACTTGAAATGGCATGAAAGCAAGCTAACAAGAAGCAAAGCATGATAAGCCAACTATATGAATGCCCTAAAACTAAAGCCAGTATAGAACAACAATGAAATACACACCAGCAGCGTCTGCTCCAAATCATTGGTGTGAACGGAGGAGATTGCATTTATAACATAATCAGATGGTGAGAGCCCCCGCATCATTATGTTTGGCTGGAACTGAGAAGCATTTCCATTTTTTACATCCGCCTGAGAAGTTACCAGAAAGTAAGATAGCGTATCTCATAAAAAGGAAAAAACATGCATAGGTTCACATGTTCTTTCATTACATTCACATGCAATAAAATATGGTGCACTGCCTTTAGAGCATATAAAATGGATGGGATTCAGAAATGAAACACAGAAAATTTGTTGTAATGTCAATACCTCTACAAAATATTTTATGGGACCAAAATAGTTTATGTTCGACACTAGAAGATGGCAGGTGTGGGGCACAAAGAAGCAGTCACTTCATGTTTAACTTAATTGAGTACCTTAACATAAACATAAAAAATTCCATCCAAAAGATTTGGACTTGCTCCAATTTATTTAGATCAACTTTATGACTAATGAAAGTGTGCAAATGGAAAATTATCCAAAAAAATAATGATAATATCTTCTTTCACTATAATAGCAGGATCTATCAACATATAAGCCTTAATTTGATTATTAAAGTCTTTACAGGCATGGCAACATGGCCTGTCCTAGTTTGCACAGTATTGAAGAATAACAACTTAAACACATGGTAACAAAGACATGAGAAGATCAAACATGCCTTGTGTTGGTCGATACGTTTTAGTTCTTCTTCAGCTGTGTCTATTGCCTCAAGAATTGAATCTGCTGCAGTAAGAGTTTCTTGAGTCTTCTTTCCTGGCACACCAACAGATCCCTCCTCGGGAAGCTCCTCTCTTGGTGCATATCTATCATTTGAATAGTCCACATCAGACTCAAACATTTGTTCCAACCGTTTCTCCCTTTCTTCCTGCAGAACAATAACATTGAGAACAGAACTCCAGATGGCCAGAGCATAAGATTATCTTGAAAGGGCTCAGCCAAATGTAGGGGAAAAAATGATTTCAAGAGGAAACAAAATGGCAGATTGAAGGCACAGTACCTCAATAAAAAAGGGCTCCTCCGTACGCTCCCACCGACGAATGGATCGATCATGTGATCCCGAAACAATAAAATCACCCCGATTGCTAATCGCAAGACACCATACTTCAGCATGGTGCCCCTCAAGAGTAAGAAGTAACTCAAACTTGTCAGCATCCCAATACTTGACAAGACGATCTTTCCCCACACTGAACACATAATGAGTGTTGCGTACAAACTGCACAGCCATAACACTGCAATAAAATAATAACATGTGAGCTGCAAAAGTGGCTCTTGATGACATTGAAGAATGTAAAAGTGGCATTCAACTTAAAAGCTACTACCTATCATCATGAGCAAAAATAGATTTGTGGCAATCACCAAAGTCCAAACCCCAAATCTTCAAATTTTTGTCTGCAGAGCCACTAACTATAAGAGCTCCATCAGACGAAATATCCATACAAAGCACAGGAAGCTTGTGGCCATATAAGGAAAGGGCAAATTTCAAGGTGTCCATAAAGAAAACCTGTAAAAGTACACAAATATCTATCAATATATATATATATATATATGGCAAGCAATGGTGGCTGAGTAAATACATAACATTAAAATAGAAAGTATTCACAGAAGCTGTAGAAACACTCCATAGTTAAGAACAAATCAACACAAATATGTTTAAGTTCCCTCAATAGCTCAGGCCCTCTGGAAACATATGAAACAATAAGGTCGCATCCATATTTGAACTAAGATTAATAGGATAATTTCCCCATCATGAACTTGCTCAGGAAAGGCAATAGAACAAAATAAGTTAATTATCTTCTAAAACATGAGAGACAATTTATACTTGGACTAAATAATCCAACTTGTGAATTGCAAGACCAAAACTTTTTGGTGGTGAAATTGTATAGGAGACAAATAGCATCACTTAAATGCTTAAGCTCTCACCGCATCAAAATGAAAAGATCAAATACTTGGAAAATTGAGTATAATTATTAGTTGAAATGCAAATGACCTGTAAAGGAATGAACATTTCCAGAAAAAAATATATAAAGCAATTTACATAAATAGACACTCAAAAAGAAGCCTAAATTAGTCATTGTAACATGATCATACGATTTCACACATTAACATCAAAGGAAATTGGCTTAATGGAAGCATCCTGCATGCACATAACTCATTATGCTTTGCAACCAAAGACATGTCCGGTTTTTGGTGGATGGTCCAAGTGGTCATGCTTGCATTTTTTGCATTTCGATCATGGAAAGACATCACCAAGTGGACAAAACTTAAATCCTCAAAAACTAATGCAGACAATCAATTATCAATCAGCAAATTTCTTAATGCTTGCCAAATCTGATTCCTACAACTTTATGTAGATCTACTTTATTCCAATAACCAAAAAACAAAATCCATGTTTCAGTTTTGCTCTGTCAAAAAACGGTTCCAAAGACTCTTAAGTATGCACAAAATAATACTGTCTTTTATGTTTTTTTAAATAATTGGAGAGAGTTTGCACATCTAGAAATTGGTTTCTGTTCAAGCTTTTCACATTGAGCAGATGAACACCATTGCTTCATCCTAAGCAAGTACTATGTCGGACAATCCCATTGCCTGTCCCCCATTCAATCTTACTTCCAATAATGAGATTCAAGAAAATAAACAAGAAAATTTAAGATAAAATACCATGAAACAGTCATAATTTGCAGGAATCTGACAGAGATAAAAAATAAATTCCAAAATGCACAACTTATTAAAAATAAATCTGATGAACAGAACCAAACAAATAAAAAAATTACAGAACCAAACAAACCTTGATTGTGTTATCCAATAGAGCAACTGCAACATACTTTCCATCTGGACTGAGAGATATTGCAAGAATGTCATCATTCATTTTTAAAGTTCTTGTATTTGCAACACTCAGTTGTTTAGAGTCCTATAAAACAGAAGCATATGAACCCATGTTAGGCAATTCCTCTTATCAATATTAAAACCATCCCCACTCCTAACCCATTTCCACGAAGGCCAAAGGAAAAGGTATGCACTATGATGCTCTTTTAATCCAATCTGTGTTCCTTGTGATTTACAGTGCAACAACTAAGTTAGGTTTAATAAATGAAAAATTCTTCTCAAGTAAATAAAGATTAAGATTTTCTCAGTCATGGGGAGGTGAGGACAACCTGCAATAGCTGATACTCCCAGAACTTGACATCATGGTCAGCACTGCCAGTGACAAAACCACTCCCATCAGGAGTATTTACAATGGATCGAAGAGCACCAGCATGAGCTTCTACCACTTCTATGGAGCTCCCGCTTCCAACATCAATAATTTCTAAGGTACCATCCTTTGTTCCAACAAGTGCATGCCGATTTGTAGGTACAAAGGCACTGCACAAACCATACCCGGATTCAACAGTGTGAAGGCAAGAACCAGTACTTGGATTCCAAATCTTTACAGCATTGTGACTGGTTGACATCAAAAGAGTATTGTCAGAGCTTAGAGATAAACTCCTGATATCAGACCGGTGCCCATGAAGCTCAATGGCATGGGTTTTAGTAATCTTGCTATCTTCAACAAGATGAGTTTCCAACATGTTATTGTTTAAAGATAGTGATAGAGTGGCAAGGCCAGATTTAGGCGTCACGGGACAAAAAGCAATTGAGGAAATCTTCTTGCTTGCCCTTAAAATTTGTAGGAGTTTAAAGACATCAGACACTATAACAACCGGCTGCTGGGCCTCAGTAGTTCCATTTGTATTCACATCAGTATCTGCTTTGGCCAAAACCTTTTCTTTCTTTCTTCGAATCCTCCTTTTAGCCTTTTGTTTAGCTTCAGCATCATCTAAAACTCGGTATATCTCCACTGTCTTTCCTGCAACCTGGCATGCAAGAAGACTGCCGGTTTTGTTAAATCTCACAGTCGCTACCCGATCCTCACTCTTCCTTTGAATCTCTCCAAACTGCTTCAGAACCTCCCATTTATTTGAATCCTCACTCCCTTCAACATCAAGCTTAATCTGGTAAAACCGGAGTTCCTTGTCTGCAGATCCAATAACCAAGTACCTCTCATGTGGATCAACATCCAGTGACCAAATCTCACTGTTCTGCCCACTTACTATCTGCATGCAATGTTGTGTATCAAGATCCCAGACTCTCACAAACTTGTCCTTCGAGCAACTCACCAGCTTCTTGCCCGAATCCAAGAAGATAAGATCAGTCACCTAAAATGAGACGTACATATCTCTCAAATTCATAAAATAAACTTAAAATAATTTTTCTTTAAAACGAAAGATGAGCTTTGAGTGGATAATGCTTGAAATGAACAAATATATATACCATAAACTCCATAACTAATCTCACAACTAAGGAAAAGAGTGAACTTTTAGCTCCTAAACTATAGAGAATATAATCACTATTATCAAAAGGAAAATTTTCCCAAAGGAAATAAAATACAAATCTTCTAAATTTTTTGTTTTTTCTTTTTCCTTTGAGCTGCTGCATTGAAGACTTGTAACAATTCGTTTCACAACAATAGCAAAGATGAAATCAATTCAAAACAAAAGAAAATTCTAAAAAGGATGATTGAAATTCTCCATAAACTAATTAAAGAAGCTTAAATAAAAAAAAATGGAGATAAATTAGCAACAATGCCTGATCCCGATGCCCTTGAAGCAGAAAAACCCCAGCCTCCGCAACAGCATCCCACAAAATAATATCACAATCCTTGCTACCAGATGCAAGCAGCGACCCCAGCTTATTAAACCTAAGCGCTGTGACCGCGGAGCGATGCCCATTGAGCGTTGCTACGCAACAGCCCGCGGCAGCATCCCATAGCCTGACACTGCCATCAGCGTGGCCGGTAGCTATAGAGCCGGAGGAGGAGGAGGCGATGGAAGTGAGAGCAAGGGACGGTGAAGGGCGGGGGGAGGATGAGAGGAGCTTGCTGAGAACGCCCTGGCGGGGGTTCCAGATCGCAAGGGAATCAAGGGCCGGCGAGAGGAGGAGGGTGCCATTGGAGTCGTAGGTGATGTTGGATTCAGTTGAGGTGATGACGCCGAAGACGAGGCCCGGCTCGTAACGAAGGTATGCCTTAACCATGGCCCGGCAACTGGCCGCCGACGGCGGCGGAGAAAGGCGGGGTTTTGGGTTAACTGAGACGCGGGAGACGTCTCTAGGGTTTAAGGCTGAAAGCTATTTAAGTATTTTTATTTTTTGGGATTTTTCCATTTAATTTTTTTACTTTTGTGATTCATAAACTCTAATAATTAAAAATTAAATAAAACATGAATTGATACACCCAAAATCCGACCACCCATGTGCAACCGCACTCCTCATAAAGGTGACACAAATCTCCAAAAGCCGCCCACCTCAAGGGCAGAAGGGTTGTCTACACATCCTCTACCATGATGACTGACAAGATGACAAATGACGATGGAATGGGGCCCGGATCCCAAAGCGCTCCCATAGCACAAAAGGGAAAGAACCTTGGATAATATGGTAAGCTCATTTTCTCATCAGTGAATCTCTCCGCTCTTTAAGTCTCCCTTCTTCTCCGACAACCCACCGACTAACTTGACTGTCGGAGCGGGATTTGGGCATCCAGGCTCTCCCTCCTCTTACAATTGTGTTTGTGTCCCTTTCTCAGGTGAGTTCCGAGAGAAGACACATTTGACACCATCTTCATCCGTGGAAGACTTCATCTGTTAGGTTGACCGACCTACTTCAACGCAAGGGAGATTGGCTAAAAATTAGAAAAATAAAATTATAGTGCGACATATGGTTTTGATCCTGTTGAGGAAAGTAAAGTGGGTATTACGAGATTGTGGGCGTCGTAAACGTCATGATAACAATTAAAGTCACAGCTTGCCATCTCGGGAAAACGTCACGGTAATGCTCGAAGTTATTGTTGAGGAGAATGTCATTGTAATGACCAAAGTCATCGCTTGTCTTAAAAGGCGTCATCAGCAAACACACAACGGGCAAGTAAGGGCTTCCCCGGGCTATAGAAAGGACGGAGAGGTAACAACTCAAGGGACCCAAACCAAATCCGAATCCCTGATCCGGTACTCAATCCACTAAATCTCTCCTTGAATCTCTAGTGCCCTTCTTCTCCACTTTGCTCTTCCTTTCTTTGACTTGAGCGTCGGAGCTTACCCTAGGGTACGAGCGTCGGTCTGTTTCGTTCTCTTTGCAAATTTCATTCCCAGTAAGGAGCAAACCTCCGTTCAATCGTAACATCTCTCATCTATAGATCGTGATCCATCTAATCCCCAAAAGGGATCAACAAAGTAAAACAACATAAATTATCAATTGATTGACTACAAAATAGAAGAATAAAATTATGCCAGATTTAGATGTAATGTGTTAACTATATATATATATATATATAGTGTAGATTTTGTTTGGGTGGTTTTTAAGAAACTAAAAATGTAAATTATTTTAACAGGGTTTTCTGGACAGGTGATAAGGGCACGAGGCCAGAGGGACTGTCTCTTTTTGTGTTTGAATAAAAAAGAGGGGTGGACCACTCTCTCAGGGGAGGAGCTACTGCGGGGTCCCCTCTCTCTCTATCACCAAAGGTCTATTACCCTCCCCGATGAGTGCCGACATGCTCCAGCGAGCTAGATGAATTTCGGTCGACCCCTCTCCACCTCCGTAAGGTCGACAAGCTCCTCTTCACCTCTACGACGCCGGCGAGCTCCACCTTCTTCACTATGAGGCAGACGAGCCTCTATCTTTCCCTCTGACGGGATCCGACCCTCTTGGGCAACCTCCGACCAGCATTTAGGCTCTCCCTTTATGATTCCAGCCCCGGTGATACTCTGACGAGCTCTATTAGGCTCTTATCTCTCTATTTGCGACAGGAGGCTTTGATCCTCTCTAACGAGCCATGTTCTCCCACCAGTGATATGTGAGGTTCTCACCTCCCCTTCGGCCTACAACGGAGCTCTGACCTTCTCGTCGACCAGCCACACTTTATCTCCGACGAGCACTGGTCCAATGAGCCGGCTGTATGAGCTCGTCCTTCTTTCTCTCTCTGACGGATTCTTATCGACGGCTCTGACCCTATTCTCCTCTCCAACGGACTCCGGTGAGGTACGTTCTCCCCTCTTAATTGTATGAGACCTACGAGCCCTTTCCCGGCTGTATGAGGCCTACGAGCCCTCTCCCGACTATATGAGACCGGTAAGCCCTTCTTTGTACTATATGAGGCTAGTGGGCCCTTCTCCAATGGGTTTCCCGGCAGGTTTACTCTCCTCTCTACAGGATTATGTCCTAACTCTATTCTTGGCGAGTGAGAGCAATGTAGATGGTGACTCAATGATATGCTTGTTGGGTTATCTTCATGTATGAACCTTGGAGGCTTTTATTCGTCCCTATATAGTGGATTTACTTATAAAAGGGCCCTCGTGGTTTTCCCCCAAATTTATGGTGCTTTCCACGTATACCGTGTGTGTGCTTTCATTTATCCTTAGATGTCTTCTTTTCTACTTGTGATATGATCCTTCTAATATAAATCTTTGATAGTTAGTCAGGATCGGTGTCGATCCCTAGGCGATACCAGATTTTTGGCTAACAAATTATAAAAATGATTACATTCAATCAAAAAGTTAAAATACAAACAATATTTTTTGTTACAAATATTTATATTTTTAACTCATCTATGATTTATGTCTATCTATTTGTCTTTGTTCACAAATAATTATAATCATAAAGTCTTTTGCCACAGCCCTTAAGCCGAGGTGGCGGAGAACAAGTATCTACTCTATCGACAAAATTCCCTCGAGAAAAGCATTTTCAGAGATGGCGGATGCGTGGATTAGGTTTCCACCTTGCAAGAAAGGAGGTTTCTTTGTAAAAAAACGTTGTATCGCTTCCTAGTGGATGGGGGATTGAGGTGCAAACTACAAACTACCCTTTGGAGACATCTATGCCCAACGAAGATCAAAATATTTGCCTTGGCATGGGACAACAAACTCATGACACTGAATAATCTGGTAAGGCGTGGATGAAAAGGAACCATATCACAATGTCGCCTTTGTGAAGGGAGCCAATAAACAATTTCACACCTCCTCACACAATGCCTATACTTAGTGCACATCTGGGCACACAACGAGCATCTATTCGCCTTTCGAGACCTCCCCACAAAATACAAGTTATGTTACGAGATAAAATCACTGTATGACACATGGTCTGATCTCAACGTAAGGGCCGTGGGCCCCATGGATGACACAGTAATAATCGAAGTTATTGTCTTGTATCAGCGGAGGATTTCATCGCTAGTTTTGAAAGGCGGCGTCAGTGAGCGCATTACAGGCAAGTAATCGCTCCTCTGGGTTATTCGAGGGACATAAAGGCAACGACCCAAGGGATCTCCAATCCGATTTGGAACCCTTTCTTTGGCACATAATCCACTCCTTCCCTCTCAAACTTTTGAGGAGCATCGGAGCCTAGACATTCATTTAACCACATTCCATCTCATCCATAGATCGTAATATGTTCGGATCCCCTCCTAAAGATCTCAACATCAAGTTATTTGTGTTTAATTAACAAAACATTTTTATTAAACAAGTAAAAAATAAATATTTTTTGGGTATAAGTGTATAACTAAACGTAAACGGGTCGGATTTTTTTTTAAAAAAGAAGGGGAACAAAAATAAACGGGTCGGGTTCAACAATGAATCCGCTTCTCGGGTCGAGTCCAGATACACTCCCCATCTCCAACGGGCCAATAGCGCGCCACTGCCGACCGTTCCACTAAACTTTCAAATTTCAAAAACCCCCCTTTAAAAAATCTTAATTATTTCCCATTTTCAATTTCCGCATTATTTCAAAAATCCCTCCTTATATACCCCAATCCCAAGTCCCAAATCCTCATCTCCCTCTCTCTCTATCCCCCTCTCCGGCGAGTTCTCCGGCGTCCAATCACCGACAGGTACGTTCGATTTCTTGAAGATTTCGGGCAGTTCTTGGTTTAATCCGGGCAGGCATTCATCTGATCTCTGTTTGGCTTTCATCTCCTAGAGAAATCAAGATCGAAGAAGCGGAAATGGGCCAGATCCAGTACTCCGAGAAGTATTTCGACGATACCTACGAATACAGGTCCCCAATCTTCTCGATCTCGTTGCAAACCTAAACTAATCAAAACCCTAGCAAGTTCTTTTCTCAATTCTCGAACTACTTTTCTCGCAGGCACGTCGTGCTCCCGCCGGAGGTCGCCAAGATGCTCCCCAAGAACCGTCTCCTCTCTCTGAGGTAATCAATCAATGCATTCTCGAATTTTGTCTTCTTATTTTCTGTGGATCGATTGATGGATTGAGTGATCGATCGATCGATAGAACGAATGGCGCGCGATCGGCGTGCAGCAAAGCAGAGGGTGGGTTCACTACGCGATCCACCGCCCGGAGCCGCACATCATGCTTTTCCGGCGACCTCTCAACTATCAACAGCAGCAAGAGAACCCCACCGCCGCCGCCGCCGCCCACCAGGCTCTCGCCAAGTGATCTCCATCGTCGCCGGCGAGATCCTTATCTAGGGTTTCAATTTCACCGTCTTTCTGTGATGTGATCTCTGATCTAATGTAGTTGTGATTGTTCCTGAAAACAGACAATATATCACTTTATATTTTCATATTTTTAAATCATTTTCTTTTTTTTTTTCTCTATTTTTCTTTGAGATATTTTGGTTGATAATTGTGGCCCTTATGATTTTTGGAAATCATTTTTTTAAATTTTATTATTTATTTATTTATATTTTCGAACATTTATAATTAAATTAAGTTAAATTAAAATTTACTTTTTTCAGAAAAAAAATCGAGATGCCTCTCTCACACTATATAATTCTTACTTTTTTTTTTGGAATGATTAAATTTATATGCAAAAATTAGCTCTTAATTTTATCCAATAAAAATCAATCAGAAAAAATGATAGGAGAAAGTTAAGATAATTTAATATAATTAATACTAATTTAATAATGTTATTATTATTATTATTATAATATATTGAATTTAGGATATTTATGAAAATAACAAGTATTTGGGGGTTTAAGTGCAAAATGCACACTATCCCTCATTTTACGCTTCAGTGGAGAACAGTAGTCACCGTTGCGGCCTTCATCGCTTTTCATTGCCGACGTTGTATTCTCTCTCTACTTTATTGTCCGAATCTCCAGGTGCATCTTCGCCTTTGGATGTTTGCATTTGTTTTAGATGTTTCTTTGTGTTGATTTTTAGGGTTTAGGGTTGTTTGTATCTCTTGATTCTTTTCTTCAGAAAAGTTTAATCGATCTTTGTTTTTATTATCTAAAAAAGGAGGACAAATTTGATGCAATTTGTGCAGATTCTCGTTCTTATTCGTTGTTTGCTCAAATTTATAGTCGAGTTTTGATTTTGATTCCGTATTGATGACAATTTGACAGCAGCGAGCATTCGTTTTCATGTTATATGTCCACAATTTGTGGGATTAATTCAGAATCACTATAATCTTTTAGATAGGGATTATATAGTGGGTTGATTTTTAGGGTTTAGGGTTGTTTGTGTCTCTTGATTCTTTTCTTCAGAAAAGCTTGTTGGATCTTTTGTTTTTATTGCCTAAAAAAGAAGGAAAAATTTGATGCAATTTGTGCAGATTCTCGATCTTAGTTGTTGTTTCCTCAAATTTATAATCAAATTTTGATTTTGATTCTGTATTGATCACAAACAGCAGTGAGCGCTCGTTTTCATGTTATATGCCCACAATTTGTGGGATTAATATTAGATATTATGTATATAATGGGATGCAATGGAGCTTAAAAGAAAGCATAAATCCCGAAAATTCTGATATTGATTCTTTAGATGTACATTTGGTCGGTTGGGAGATTGTGAATTGCTAAGCAATAAAGATGGTGTTCATGCTTTGCTTTACATTTTGTTCATCTTTCTGATTATGGGTGTGCGCTCTGCGAGTCTTTTTAAAACTTTAAAAATTAATCTTTGCAGAGGATCGATCCTCGGTCATACAACTGGGTTTAGTGGTGTGCATGAAATTGGTAACTGTGTTTCAATTTAAGCGGAATTAGTTTTTCTATTTGTTTGTTTTTCAGAATTATAGACCTTGATCTTTATTTGATATTGTGACTTTTGAACAGTAATGGCATGCAAACATAGTCAATGTTGTGCATCAGCTACAATATCTTATTATAGCTCACATCTTTTCTTAGCATGTACTATTATTCATTTGTAACTTGGTTTTAGATAAAATAAAATTTCTTTCCATATATTCCATCTATGCGTCAATCTTATAATGCATGGAGGCCATCTTTGATTACAATACTTTTTAACTTTTTCTTTTTTCGATCATATAGTGTATGAAGGTCAATCTCGATTACAATTCTGTGTAACTAGTTTTTAGGATAGATAAGCACACGAAGGTCACATCTTTTTTCTTGTACTGTCTTAACAGTTTTCATCGCCTTGTAATGTCACGGTTACGCATAACATTGCACTTGCGACTGGCCTATTAGCATTTGCCAGGTGCTGGCTTATCGTTTCCCTTTCTTCTTTGTGTAAGTAATCCATCCACAAGTACTTGGCGTAGATCTTGGCTATATGTTGAGTAAACTCTTGAGATCTTTGTGTATCTTTGCAGGACATCAAAAACAAACCTGTAATTGATTCCTCAAAGCCTCTTCCACCTCAAAGCGACATTTCGAGGGCCATGTATGTCAACACTGGGTCTCGTGATGCTTCGGTCCAGATCCTACCACCTATCCCAAATTATGATTCCATTCAAGTAACAGCATTGTTCTTCGAACAATTTAATTGCATTCTGCATCCTCATCACCCAAAATCTCTGCTTAAATATGTTTAGTCAGTCTGTTATTTCAATCCTTTTCTATCCTGTATCAATAGACATCTTTTTGTTCTATGAATAAATAATTCTATTTAATGATTGTGCAAGAAAGAATCTCATTCCTCTTTATATCCATTTACTCTTTACTTGCTTGCTTATTTTGTTTGTTCTTTGTGGGTTGTTAATTGCAAATTCATTTGTTCCATGAGAAAGACTTCCGAAATTGTTGGAGTTGTCTGATAAGATTGGATCATATTTACTTGAAATTCTGTGAAAATTGTAGTCTTGTTTGTTTGTTTGTTTTTGAAAAAGCGGATTTATTATATTTATTTAAAGCAAATTTAGATATGTTACATGCAGTTTGTTGTTGCATAAAATGGTACAGTGAAAACAAAGAAACAGTTTACGCTGTGTGATGTTTGCGCCTATTCGCCTTCAGTTGACCTCCCTCCCCTTTTCTGCTGGCATGGCATCTGTTGCAAATTGTAGGCTTTGTTTCGTGAGGCCTTGGGTTGCTTCCAATTTTAACTTCTTTGTCTGGCGGAGTTGCATCAAACGAGGATATTAGGTGGAAGCTAGTATAACGAATAACTTGTAAATGTTTGTTTGTTTTTGGAGCACAAAAATTACTAGTTTGATAAATCTATAATGGAATTTGTAGGATTTTTCTCGAATTTTTATCACTTCCCAAATCTTCCTGCTAGAATCTTTTTATTTTTCTGAGATGTTTTATATTTATCAGAATTATTCGGAAGTTTGATTCCATATGAATTTGTTTATGATTTTTCTTATTGTTATGGTGGTAGTTTTACCATGGATTTATATAGAAGTATTTTTCATTTGGTATATATTTTTTGGGTTCAGTTTGCGTAATTATAATTTTCACAAGGGTTCATATATTTTTCAATATATTTTCTCATAGAAATAAGTAACATGATATTTATTAATGGTAATTGCCAAAAAGTTCCTTGATTTTTTTAGCAATTATTTTTGGAACTTTTCGCGGTATACCCACATGAATAATTTTGAAATTGTGTATTTACCCCTGCAATAAAATATAATTACATACATACCTCCGAATAATTGGTATAATTCACGTATATATATACCCCAGGGTTAAAATCGGATTTAAAAAACTATCCAACAACAAACGGTAGATATGCAAAATGACCATCATATCTTTTACATATATACACCTAAAAAATTTGTTTGACTGTAAATTTAAAAATACCTCTTTACAAATCTGAAATTTAAAATAGTTAAAAAATATATAAAGAGGGGTATTTTGAATATTTTTCAACCCTTAACTTAAGTTGTAACTATGGTTAAGATTCTTTTGATTTAACACATTATGGATCCTAATGATAGGGGTATATCTCCAAGATTCAACATGTTTTTTGAGGGGGGTAGGCAATGATTATGATTTTTTCGGAGGTAAATATGTAATTATTAAACTTTTTAAGGATATATAAATAATTTCCCTTTATTTTGTAGACCGGAGTTATATTGTTTGTTTTATAGTGTGTGTTGGGATCCTGGAAACAGTGCTGAAACAGTTTTAGGGATCTTTTAATAATTTTTCCTATTTATTAACACAATATTGACCACGTGTCCTTTTCATTTCGTGCGTGTATATCTCTCTAGCATGTTCGAAAACAAACAAACGTCTTGGCGCTTCCTTTCACGGCAAGTTTCTCGTTTCTAAATTTCTATGGCTCGAAATAATTAGACGTTTTTATTATTTTAGAAAAAAAGGAAATTAATATTTAATTTCATATAAAAGAGGGTGTTCTTTGTTAAAAAGGAGGAAAAATATTTATTTATGCAGGTTAGTCCCTGATTAAACAAATGATTCTTTTGAGCTCCTTATCAATGGCGGCACCAGCAGCCCCAGTGGCATCCTTCTCCTTCTTCTCCACCTCGCCTTCGCGCCATCTCGTCTCAGTCTCCCCTTCTCCATCGCCTCGCCGCCGTTTCTCTCCCCGCCGGTCACCGCCACTACGCGTCGCCGCACCCTCTTCTCCGACCTCCCCCTCGTCCTCGGCGGTGGGAAGCTGATATCCAAGAATCCATTCAGATCGAGGACTTCTCGTCGGAGAGCTCTTCATCGGAGGTGTTCTCATGGAGGGATCACTGGTACCCAGTTTCCCTCATCGAGGACCTCGACCCCCAAGCTCCCCACCCCTTTTCAGCTCCTCAGCACCGCGACATCGTCCTCTGGAAGAGACCCCAACTCCGGTGACTGGGTCGCGTTCGATGATCGATGCCCTCACCGTCTCGCCCCTCTCTCGGTAATCCGTCTCCAACCTGAGATTCTTCAGCAACTCATAGATTCATTCTCGGTTTCTTTTGGAGCAGGAGGGGAGGATCGATGAGGATGGGTGCTACAGTGCTCGTATCATGGGTGGTCGTTTGATCGGACGGGGGGCGTGCACGCGGATTCCGCAGAGCGGCTCCAGAAGGGCCGGAGGCGCGGGCTGTCCAGTCCAAGAGAGCGTGTGTTGTTAGATTCCCAACCCTTGTTTCTCAGGGCTTGTTGTTTGTTTTGGCCTGATGAGAATGGGTGGGAGAAGGCTGCGGCTTCAAAGCCCCCAACGTGAAATTACATTGTCAACAGTACTTGGTGTTTCTTTAGATCATTGAATGATTGTAATGGATTTGGTTTGTGTGTTTGTTAGGTTGCCAGAGGACTTCGCTGATCCCTCGTTCTCCACTGTGACTATTCAGAGAGACTTGTACTATGGATATGATACTCTCATGGAGAATGTTTCCGATCCTTCGCATATTGAGTTTGCACACCATAAAGTAATTAGGATTTTTGAGGTGTTAAGTTTTTGTTATTGAATTACAAATATTTATGGGATCATGATTGTTAATTTGGACTACATGCCTTATTTCTGGTTGAATTTCTTGCTAATGAATGTGTCGGAGATGCTTAGATATTTTTTCACAAGAAGTTTGCATGAGTAAAATCAGAGCATTCCCTGTGATTTTTTGAATAGATGTCACGAAGTTCAAGTTGATGAAGGTGTTTCTAATTATGGACCTTGTGGGTGGCTTTATTTGAACATAATCTGTATTTCTGTCGCAGGAGGTTCATAGGCATTTTCCCTTATGCAAGTTTCATCTCAGTGCATTGTTTATAATGTTCTATGCCAAAATTGATTTCTTATTTGTACCTATTTGTAGTTGCTAGATGCTCAAATAGAGGGATTAGTTTTTCTTTTTGTTTTTTTTTATCTCTCTTTAATTTGATGGTTACATCAATCCACCAATTTTCTCAAGTGGACAACATCTGCATATTACGTTTTTTCTTGTAATTGTCAATATTATAATAAAGGGAAAATGAAAAATCATAATTTTCCTATTGTGTCTTTTTCTCTGCACAATAGACCCAAGTGGTCCGATCCTTCTCTGGACCCTGCATAATGCGGGAGCTTTGTAGCACCGGGCTGATTTTTTTTTTTTTTTCTCTGCCTTTATCTTGAAATGAATATTATGGTCAAGTGATTTATGTTTTGTCATATTAAACATACCCTTATTTTCAAATGAATTATTTACTCTTAAAGGTGACTGGAAGAAGGAACGAAGCCAGGCCTTTGCCATTCAAAGATGGAATCTAGTGGTGCTTGGGGATTTGTCGGGGCAAATGATGATAAGCCACGTATTAGTGCTAAATTTGTGGCTCCTTGTTATTATATCAATAAGTAAGTTTCAAGTGGTTTTGTGTTCTCTTTGCTTCAGTGTTTCTTTTATTGGCTTGCATCTTTATCAACTCTTTTATGAAAGTTCCCTTGTTGAATTAGCTCATTTTGATTGGAAGCTTATACTTCCTTGCATGAAATAAAATATTTGACTCATTTTATCTTATATTTTCTTTCATGATATTGTTGCATGATTTTAGTTTTACCACATGCTAAATTTCACAGGAAATACTGATCTTAGATGTAAGGTTGAGGAAGGGAAATAAGTTTGAGGGAGAACCTCACAAGACATTGATTGTGGTTGTTTTAAAACATGTTCTACTTGAGATAAATTTTAATTCATCATCTTAGGTCATTTAAATGTGTTTAGTTTCAATTAGCTTCTTCCACAGGCTTGGTGTTACAGTATTTTGGGCTCTACACTATGGCAGAGGCAGGTCCCATTGAGAAATATGTGTGACACTGCTGTCGTATTCATTATCAATTTGTTTACTAAAATTAAAATTTGAACTCTTTTTAATCCTAAATTATTCCCCTAATGTATACCTTTTTGGATGTAATCTGATATTTCAGGATAGAAATAGACACAAAATTGCCCATTTTGGAGACCAGAAATGGGTTATATGGATCTGCTCCTTCAACATACCAATGGCTCCTGGGAAGACTCGTTCCATTGTTTGTAGTGCACGAAACTTTTCGGTTCAGCATGCCAGGACCCGCCTGGTGGCAGGTGCGAACTTGGTCCCAAAAAGTACATGAGAATATGCTCTTAAGTAGGACTTTCAAACATTCGAACTGCTCAAGTTCAGCTTGGTTGTTTAATATGAGTCAGAACTTCGAGCTATATTTTCAAGCTCGAAATTGATTTTGAGCTGAGCTTGAGTTTAAGTTGGCTTGTTTGAGCTCAGCTTGAAAGCCCGGTAAGATATCTTATATTGTTAACATATATATTATATATAATTAGTGTCAACAGAGTCACACAAATCACAAACTAACAGATTTGTTTGAGCTTTGAAATTTGAAAAGGGGGATCGCAGGTTCAAATCTCTTACCATGCACACTTGAATTCTGCCCTTATTTTTCCAATCATTTGATTTTGAGTTGTGCTGAACTTGAGCTACTCAAACTCGGCTCGGTTCCAGCTGGATCGAGTTCGATTTTGATGGCTCCAGCTCAGGATGAGTTGAAACAATTCAAGCTAGGCTCAAGCCAAGCCTGGCCTGCTTAATGTTTACACCCCTACTCTTAATACTAGAAACTCAAAAATGAATTCTACTGGATTCAAGTAGAAATAACTGTTTTTCTGCTCCAGTGTATTTTAAATAAAGTTTTAGTATATCGAAGGTGGGGAGCTTTGGTGCAATGGTAAAGTTGTCGTCATGTGATCTAGAGGTCATGGGTTAGAGTCGTGGAAACAACCTTTTGCAAAAACAAAAAGCAGGGTAAGGCTGTGTACAATAGACCCAAATGATCCGATCTTCCTCGGACCCCACACATAGCGGGAGCTTTGTAGCATCGGGCTGCCCTTTCTTTTAGTATACCGAAAATTTGTCTTTTCTGTTATTCTCAAGCATGTTTGCGGGGAATCAATTATTTTTACCCAACTATAAAAAGATGAATTCGTATTAGTCCTTTGCATATTTAACTTTATATCTATGTATTGCGAACTGAAAAGCACTAATTGGGCATATTCTATGAAATTCTGATTTGTAGTTTTATGCATGGTTTTGTTTTGCATCTCAACCAGGAAGTAGTTTCAATGTTTTATGACTTGAATCAAACTTACTAGTAATTTCTTTTCATTGTTAATTGATACAGCTTGTCCCCCGCTGGCATGAGCATTGGACTTCAAATAAAGTCTACGATGGTGACATGATTGTTCTTCAAGGCCAGGAGAAAATATTTCTTTCTGAAACTATGCAGGGTTCTGGTGATGTTAATCAGGAATACACAAAAATCACATTCACTCCAACACAAGCCGATCGTTTAGTTCTGGCATTTCGCAACTGGCTAAGAAGATATGGTAAGAGCCAACCCGAATGGTTTGGCTCTGTCAACCAACAGCCTTTGCCTTCCACCATTTTTTCTAAACAACAGGTAAAAATCTCAATCTAAAAGTTGACTTCACACAATTTTAGACTCAATTTTCAATGCCTTGCTTGTTTGTACATGATGAATAAGTCTATTCCATACCCCACTTGATAATGTTCTGTTTCAACCTTCAGTCTGATGTGTTTTTCTTGTATGATTGAATATCAAGATTACTGAACTCGTCTTCCCTGCCCTAGAAACAGCCATTAGGTTCATCTAAAGATTGATTGATTGTTTTCAGTTCTATATGTTTGGAAATTTACAATTCACTGTTGAAATAGTCAATTGGCCTGTACAAGTCCAGCCAAACCTCTTCTTGTTCCTCCTTCCTTAATCTGATAATTGTATTCTGTCCTGCAGATGCTCGATAGATTTGAGCAGCACACTCTCAAGTGCTCATCATGTAAAGGAGCATATGAGGGATTCCAAAATCTACAGAAATTACTAATCGGTGCTGCTGTACTTTTCTGTGCAACAGCAGGAATACCTTCCGAAATCCAGCTTCGGTTTCTCCTAGGAGGCGGCCGCCATTGCAAAGTGCCTCTCTGGCTTACATCTCCTTCGCATGAATCTTAAGAAGAACTTACGTCTTTGTGCCAGACTACGTGTACGCGCCAGAGAGTCGATTGACCAACCAAATGTGCATTCAAATCTGTGGATAAAAGTCGGTATGAGTGTATGTAACACATGGTTTTCAATGTTACCAACTGGCCAAGTATAAATATTGTATGTTTTAAAAAGTCATAGCCTTGTATATGGGCGATATTTTGGATATGAACAAAATTTAGACTGCTGTTCAGGTTCCTTATTTTTATTAAATTAATTAGTTTATATTTCAGTTATGGGTTTTGTTTATGCCCTCACAAAAAGTGTACTAATTGCCATATATAAGCCTCTACAATTTATTATATACAGAGTAGAAGGTGAGGATGGTGACTGTATATTGGCTGCGTGATATTTATATTTATTATCTGCACTTAGAAATATATATAAATTATTTTTAATATATATACTTTCTTTATTTTTATATAAATAAAATACTTGAAATACATAATTCTGCACTTTTCCAAGAGCACCCTTTGTAAACTTCTCCGATTTGTAGAGGGCCCATGGATCAAGATCCTGCATTGGTGACGACAAGTATATGGTCGGTTGTAAGTTCTATTTGCTGACAGAGTAAAACAACAGCAGATCCCAAGATCGCATCTCTTTCTGTCTTATCCACATCCCTCTACGTCGAGCTCCTCTGCCGCTAAGTACTTCTCTCTACTTCAGCAGCTTTGAAGCCTCTCTAATGGCGCTCCACTCCTCGTTGGTGCGCCTCGGCTTCGCCCCCGATCTCCCAGCAGTTCGGCGCCCTTCTCCCTTCTCCCTCCTCGTCCGCGCCTTCGCCGCCTCCCCGCAGCCCTTCGCGCCCAGCTTTTCCGCCTGCCGAACTGAGTCCACCGCTGGTGCAGCAACTCCAACGACCTCTTGGTAACCCCTCGATCCCTTTAATATCCTCCATGTCTCCCGCTAAAACCAAAAGAAATGAGAGTCGAGGGGATGTGGGGTTGCAGCGGGAGCATATGAGCCTGCTGCCGAGCCAAAACTGGTGCCACGCATGCGGATCGAGCGCGTCGACAGAATACCTTCAGGTGCTGGCGTTCACCGATCCAAGCTCCTTCGCTTTACAGTTCCCGCCCCTGTGCTGGTGGTCCGGGTGGAGGAGGAAACTATATGGCTGCTGCATTTCGCCTTCTGTCTTCCAAGGTGCTAACACTGGATGATTGCTTTGTTTACCGTCCTTTTTGATTTTTGATCCAAAAATTATTCATTTCCCACTGTTTTGTTTCTCCCATAGCTGGAGGGTTTGCCGCTGATTGTGGTCGCTCAGAATGAGAAATTCCTTGTGTATGGCGTGCTTTTCCATTCATTCCATAGCTGGATCTTTGTTGTTTGATACCTTCTTTGATGGTTTTTGTAGTAAAATCAGCTTGATTTTCTTAGTTTGTCTATAAAATGTTGTAGAGATAATATGGAGATGTCCTTATTAGGGGTTTACAAAGAATCATAAAAAGAAAAGGGAAAATATGATTCGGTATTCATCAAACACTTAGCTGCGGTTTAGTATCCGAAATATATGTTTCTTTTTGATTGTTTTGTAAATCCAGTTTGATGTCGTTACATCCATAGTAAATTTGATTACATGGGGTAATTTACAAAAAAGGATCTCAAATAAACGGGCAGCCCTGTGCT